>CACRXK020000706.1:36494-70413 GCA_902702795.2 Paramuricea clavata | reverse complement strand
CCATAAGCAAAGACATTATTGACCAGTCTTACTCAATGTGGCAGAAGATAAAATCCAAACTTTAACCCAAAAATGTAGCAAAAATGAGCCCGAATTAACAGAACTTTATAAATATAATATTTCTTTGTCGTTGTTTTTTTTTCAGTTAAATCTACAAAAAATGCATCTTCCTGAGAATATAAGTCCTCAGCTCCTAGCTGCATTAGTGTTGGATAATATGCAATATAAAGTGGAATATTTTGTAAAACATTGCTTCCCCATTTTACAATTATGTCGTATGGCCCCTGGGAAAGTTTTGCCCCGGGCCCCGCCCAACTTCTTGGCAGCGTCGGAACCTTTGAAGTTTTTGCCTCACACGTTACGCATGTTGTCCACCATTATTCTGGGCCATTTCTGGCCAGTAAACTGTGCGTTAATTGACCTATAAACACACTGAACTGGTTCAGGTTATTCTGGCCAGTAAACTGCATAAAATATAGGGGGACACGTTACATGGCGAAGTTGCTCTTCTGCTAATTTCCTATTCTGTGCTCTTGGCAGCCAAGCCCGTAGTTTATAACTGGGCACATAATTGATCAGCCTTAAACTATTTGTCTGCTTTAGTCATTTCTGTCTGAATGTTTGGCAATGAATTGATGACATAATTTACTTATGTGAACTGATTACAACAGCAGTCACTATTACACAGCCTGATTTGATAATAAAGATTTATACACAAAATTACCAAGATAAACAGGTAAATTGATAGTTCAATTTTTTAAGACAGAAAATAGGGCCTCGTAGTTACAGAAATTTAACGATCAGAATTTAATAAATATGGGTATTAATAGGGTATAGTTAATTGCTACTTTTTGGGCAGACTATTTTTTAAAGATTCTTTTTATCTTATACAAGTGTAGAAATCAATAAATTACACGAAAATTTTTGTTCAAATAGATTCATTCCATTCTACGATGCTAATCAATCAATAAATATATTCCTTGGGTTAACCAATCTCGTACCCAGAGCAATGTCTGTGCGCGGGCTAGGATGGCATTGGCTCTGGGGAAATTGACAACCAGAACCCCTAAATTTAGGGGTTCCGGTTCTTTGTCGGCATGCACGATTGATAAAGGTTAAACCAATCACAGCACAGGAAAAATTCAATTTCCCCAGAGCCAATGCCATCCTAGCCCCGCACACAGGCATTGCTCTGGGTACGAGATTGTGGGTTAACCAGAGAGATTGCCTGGTTACATTTTTACCCCCAACATGTGCACTCATCCAGCATGGGCGCATGGCTCCTCCTAGACTGATAAAATTGTAAGAATGTAACAAACTAATGTAACAAAATAAAGAAATGTAAGGAACAGACAGATTGGCAAACTGATGGGGGATTTATAAAAGTAAATTTTTTCGAGTCTATGGCTGGGAATATATATTTTTTATTAACCATTAAAATATAACAAGAAATTATGTTTGACCAACATTTTTAGGAAGCATGTTAACAAAAACAGAGGCAATAGAATTTCTTCAAAACGAATGGAAAATAGAGGACGTCGAACGACAACTACAAAATGACCGTGAAAACTTTCTGAACAAGCTGATAGTTACTGCTCATGAAATGGTTCCATTCCAAGTATTATTTCTCCGCATGCTTGCATTCATACCCTCGGAAAAACGGAAAGTGCCAACTGTTGAAGACATTGATCACATGTGTATGTCGGGCAATGGAGGAAATTGCACATTCATTAACATGTTCATATCACGACTCCTTAAAGCTCTTGGATACTCTGCATTTGTTTGCCTATCAATTGTCACAAGCCATATCTTTAATCCCCACTTAATTGTCATCATTAAAGATCTCGTTAACACAGGTGACCTCCATCTTGTTGACTGTGGGTTGGGCCTACCATCATTTAGGGCAATCTCGTTAAATTTTAACGAAGAGTCGCCCATATACAGGGATTCGTTTCTTGAATACAAGTTCATTAAACTGGATGGTAAGGTTCTGCGCATGCATGGTGATGGTGACTCGGTGGTCCGTAATGATCCACCAATAGAAGGCCTCGATTTCATTTGTGGAAAATGGAGACGGTTCTATGAATTTACCATTGAAACCTTGGGATGTGAAAATTTGGAAGAATTAGGTCCAGTAGTTGCAATTGCTAAATATTGCCTTCCAAAGTACAAGCCTCGGGCAGCTAGATTTCCTGGTGGAAAAGCAATTCTGCTAAACGAGGGAAATATTTTGTCCATTGAACAAGAGGACAAAACACTTAAAACAGTAACATTGCAATCGAAAGAAGAAGCAATGCAAGTTTTTAAAAATTATTTTCCCAGTATAAGTGAAGACTTAGTTCAACAGGCTTACTCAACATGGCAAAAGTCAAGATTGTGACTAATAATGGAGTTATAGCAAGTTAGAGATACTTGTATTTGCGCTAAATATATTGTAAAATTAATATTTAATAACAAGTAATGAGAACCGTTTCAAACCTTGGTAGGTGTGAATGGTAGATTTTTCTGTTTTGAGGAAATACACCATGGAGAAATATATGTAATTTGGCAAAGACAATATAATAATCTACTAGTAAAAATATGTCAATTGTGAGCAAAATCATTTTAACCCATCGAGTGGCAGCACTCTCCACTTGATGAGTAAAATCGTCTGGCGTTAGACAGAATAAAATACTAAAGTAGGGCACATTGCCACTTAAAGGGTTAACTAACAATTTTCTTGTGTGCAATATACTGTATTTGTATACTATTGAAGTAAAATATTTTATGTTAACTAGGTTACCCACAGGGCAGTAATGCTGCCTTCGACAGCAAAAGACAAACTACAGGGTGTTGAACGAGTCCTTCAGAAACATCCTATTATTGTTATCCTTGCAGGTTAACCCATTTATTGACAGTACCCTACCACTGACTGAGTATTAAAAATCGTCAAGGGTGGGTTGTAGCGAAGTAGTTGTAGTTCGCTACTGTAGCGAACTACAATTTTCAAGTAGCCAGTAGTTTTTGACTACTTTTTTGAAACAGTAGTTGTAGTTATAGCGAACTACATTTTGCCACAAAGTAGCCAAGTAGTTGACTACTTTTCAAACAGCGAATCGCTATTCGCTACTTTTTAAAATTGTTAGCAACTTGGTAGAATAGCGTGATATTGAGACACGGTTTGCTTAAAATCAATACTCATGGCAATAGTCAATTTGCACTCCTGAACCCTGTAGTGCTTACAAAAATGTTGCTTTGTGTTTACTGTTGCTACTCGTAAGTCGATTTGTTATAGATTACATTACAGCCTGAGTTAGTACATGCTCCAAATATAGTAACTAAAAAATATAGTGTAGCGAAATAGCGAAATAGTTCGCTACATTTTTTAAGCAGTAGCTGTAGTCAATAGCGAACTGCCTTTGATCAAAAGTAGCAGTAGTTGTAGCTGACTACATACTTTTGAAGTAGCTGTAGTTATAGCGAACTACAAAAATTTTGTAGTCAACCCACCCTTGAAAATCGTCTGGGGTTGGACAGGGTAAATACTAAAGTAGGGGTCATTACTGTGCTGATGGATTAACAAGAGACATTGGCAGATAGGTTTGTTAACCCATTTACTGGCAGTACCCTATACCACTGACGAGTAAAATCTTCTGGCGCTGGACAAGGGAAGGGCGCATTGCCAGCTAATGGGTTAAACCACCGTGGTTAAACATAAGATTTGATGCTCCAGGAAATGTAAACAAGCTATCAGTGTAACATCCCAGTTTATATATTTATATACTCGGAATACTGATTTCTCGGTATATACAAAATTATTTTAAAGTATAACAACCAGCGAAGGAGTAAGCCACTAACTACCCTGCGCGGCTGCGCGCAGACTATATAATGACATATATATGTCATCCGTCCGGTCTGTCCAGCCTTCATTGGGTACATCCTCGGGTAGAAGAATTTGCATCACAGATTACGTCATCAGTTAGTTATAGTGATTAGTGTTGGGGTTAGGGTAAGGGTTAGGGTTAGATTAAGGATTAGGCTTAGAGATAGGGTTATATCTGACGCCACAAACAACACAACTAGCCGATCACGTGATCAGTTCTCCTCTACCCGAGGAACTAGCCCATTCATTCACCTGTCCATCCGTATCCGCGTTTTATAATAATAATAATTTATTCATTTAAATAAAGCGCATATGTTATATTATATACTCGAAGCGCTGTACATTATAAAAATCTAAATATATTAAGAATTAAATATGCTATATAAAACATGGTATTGTATACAATTAGAATATACATTAATGTATCCTGTTTGTATACCTTATTGTATACAATTAGAATATACATTAATGTAATGTTATCCTACCCGTTCACAAAGTTTGCATAATTAAGGAGTGCGGTTCGTCATGATCAACATTTTCAAAAGCGGCCAATTAGACCAGGGGTTAAAGGTCAATGACAATGACATGCAAGTGACATTTAACATTGCGTCTCACTAATTAAAGTTTGCGTGTTTAATAATGTTTATCAAAGAAAGCAAAAATATATACAAGACAATCTCACATGTGGAATTTGTTCACTTACGTACTGCCTTGTGATGCAGTCAAGTATAAATACAAATGACAAAGCATTTGTAAATCCTAAAACATAATTAAATCATACGGCACATTCAAGATTCTATTAAATATCGTATTTCAGCCGCGTTTATACTGCTTGGCGCATTCGCTGCGTTATATTCATTTATATACACAGAAAAGCATCAAGCATGTCAATGTCCTTGCAGACCATAGGCAAAAAGCATTTGTCAACCACATACCAAATTTAAGCAATCGTTAAATCATGTCATGGAAAGAATATGGAAATAACGTTGAATGAAAGCTAGCATCGCGTATAATGTTAAAAGCACCGCATATAGTGCTCGAACCACTGCGTATATTAATTGCAAAAGCAACGCGTATATAAATGGTGAAAGCACCGCGTATAATGCTGGAACCGCCGCGTATAATGCGGGAACCACCGCGTATAGTGGCGAAAGCACCGTGTATAATGCCGAAAGCACCATGCACCGTATAATGCTAAAAGCACCCAACAAAATGCCGTTTGAGATGAAAGATGATCACATTGTCTGTTTGCCTTATGCCTGACCGCGCTGCACCACGGTTAAAATTCACTGGTACCGTCATGCAATGCGCCAAATGGAAAATTTTGATTTCGACCCACAAAACAAAATTAGGATCTGCTGCCTTGCTCGCTCGCTTCAGGCTCGCTCGCTGCGGCAGCAATAAATAGAGCAAAATAATCTGCTGCTAGACTGCATTGCAACTGTATGGGTTTACAAGTGACATGGGCAGTTAGTTTGATAGGCGGAGATTAGTAAAGTCAGATATCTACCATTAAACAGGGAAAAAAGGGTGGGTCTCAAAAGCATGTAATGTTTGGCCATCAGGCTAAGCAAGTGAGATGTAGTGTATTATAGAACAAAACGTAGCATGTTGCTGCTATAAATGGCATAAAAACAGTTGGCAAAACAATGCAAAAAATTCAAAAAGAAAAAGTTTGATTGCAAAAGATGCTTCGAATTCGCCGTATTTGCAAAATTTGTGTGTATTCGAACTTGCCAGATTTTCAAAAACAAAAACAAAAAAAAGAAGACAAAAGCAAGAAAAATGAGACTGATATGGGATCTTTTTGATCAACTTTTATTCTTCATCAAAAGGTTTGGTCTTTGACGTCTTTCTTAGACTATGCATCAGCGATGGTAACCTCAACCTCAACACCAGGCTCAATGCTGATTGATGTCTGAAACACTGTCGTCAAGGAAATGTGCCGACAAATTTTGCAAGAATGTTGAACAATTGACAAGCTGTAGAACATAGATGAAGTAAAAAAAATTAAAGTAGGGCAGATTAGCAGGATCTGAAATTTAAATTTTTTCTCAGTATTCAGTTGGGACGTGAGGATTCAAAGTTTATTGATGGACCAATAAATATCATTCATTCTGGCTTTTGTTTGTGATATTTGCTTTTCTTCGTCAAGAAAAGCTGTGCGGCTTTGTCAGACAGAGTCTTTTCAGATTTACTTACACCGTCAGTAATTTACTGAGTAACCTGCAGGTTAATATGGGCAGATAGTTCGGATGACACACTAAAGTAGAAATGCATGTTATAAATGGTATAAAAGGATACGATTTGTTTCACAATCTCGGAAGGACTGTGCAAATCAATCAATCTTTTATGAATCCTCATCTCAAATCTATCCCAAGTCTTAGATCCTTCACCACATGGCGTCTTCCTTGTTGTGATCCTCAGACGTTTGGTGGGCAAGCGTACAGGACCTTTTACTTGAAGCTTCTTCTCCTTTGCACCTTTGATCAGATCACTGCAAACTTTATAAGACAAAAAATATATGTGGGTTTCCTATTTCTTCTTGTAAAAACTTAGGTAGGGTAGGTCGGTTTTAACTTTTTTTTTTATTTCTTTTTTAAATTTTCTGTTTAGTCAGTGCTTCCAATAGATAATGGTCTGTCACATCATAGGTAGTGAGAATAACACCAAACATCTGCGGATTGATTGGTTTAGAAAAGTGATTGGCAATTTTCACTATGTTGGCCAAAAAGGTGTGCAAATAGCACATTGTCAATTTAACACTGTATATATCATTCATGGTATTGTGCATGTGTCAAATTCAATTCATATTCAAGCAAACTACATTAGGTTTGAGGCCAATCTCTATCTCATTCAAAAATCCTTTTTGCAAGCAAGTCCATGCCAAATGGCATTTGACATATTAAAACTGCAACATTTCAACCATCACACTTTTGTTACACTTAGGCCAAATTGCTGGGTTTGCCATGTGCACCGAAGATCGTCCACACACAATGTTGCCATCGTAGGCATGCACTTTTATCGCAGAAAAAAATTTGGTGCAAAGATAGCAAACCTAGAAGTCTGCCACTTCTGTTATTTAGTTCAGATTGATATGCAATGGAACCAGTCAAATTTAAAATTATCTTTCAGTACCATTAAAAACGTCGAGCAAAATGGTTTGAAATATTGGATTTTGCATGTACTGTGAAATGCCCCTAGCCGAAAAAAACCAAGACAATACATTTCTTATAAAGATACCCTGTTAATATGGCCAATTTTTCCCATTTAGCCGTATTAACGGGGTTCCACAGTATGTAGTTGAAACAATTGCAAATACATATATATGACATAATTAACAAATATAAAACATTTTCCGTGTTGATATACAGTTATATCAACACGAGTGGAAATTGGGAAAACGAGAAATTGTGTGGAAACACGACGCCCGAAGGGCGGAGTGTTTTCATACAATTTCGAGTTTTCCCAACTTCCACAAGTGTTGATATAACTATATATCAATACGGAAAAAATGTTTTATATTTGTTTTATAATATAGCAATGTCAAAAGCCCGAAGAATAAGAAAAATTTCCGTGTTTACAAGCGGCGGAAAATTTCCCGTGTTGACATGGAGTTATATCAACACGGCTCTTAGCCAATCAGCGTTCAGAATTTACAAATGCTATATTATAATGCCCTATAAAATTCCAAATTACATTCACTTTTTAATATATCCGCTGAAGTAAACTTTTATACCCTTTTCAAGACTTTTCACATTTCTGCTTGTCAATGTAATTCGGATTCTATGAATCTGGGCTTCTTCTTCAGGACCTCCTTTATCTTTGAAAGACTACAAACAAAAATCACAGCTCATATTTTAGTGAACGTACCGGCCAATTTTAAGTGTCTGAAAATAGATCTCAACAAATGTATTTCGGTCTAAAAGTGCAATATTTCAACGGCTAAAAGGTTTAACTATTATTTTTTAGTTTTAAAACCTTACCATTTTAATTTCTGGCCGACTTAATCGTTCAAGAACAGCGGTGAGCCAGAAAGTCAATTTTGAACAAAATGGCCGAACACGAGAGAGGAAGACACGTGGGGCGAGCTTCGCCCAAAAACCATTGCGGGCGTAGTAAGATGGAAAATATGCTAATTAGGTATTTAGTTGAAGGGTTCACCAGGGCGGCAGGAACTGAACTTACATGTGACCAGATGGTAAAAATGTTCATTCTTTTCATTGTATGAAGTACACACGTAAGAACGCACAAGTTGTAACAAACCTGCAGCAGACTTGTAGCAATGCTGTTCCAACAACTTGTCAACAGGATGTGTTCGCACTGCTTGTTCCCAGCTTGTTGACAAGTTATCAACGGCTTGTTGACAATTTGCTACAAGGTCGTTGAGCTCAAGTTGCTCAACAGATTTGATACAAGTTGTTGGAACAACTTGTTATCGTCCTGCAATTCAACAATTTGTCAACAAGTTGTGAGTGACAACCTTGTAGCAACTTGATAAAATAACAGCATTGTTGCAACTTGTTGACAAGCTTGCTACAAGCCTGTTGCGAACGCATCTTGTTGACAAGTTGTGAGATTTGTACGTGTGTAGGCTTGTATTTGTTTGCAAATAGATGGAATTGAAGCTCTACTGAGGAAGCGTTTGTTCAGTTTTATTAATTATTCGCGGATTTATCTGTTGACTATTTAGGCAACTTGTGTAAAAATTTCTGTAAACTTCCAACCAAAACAACATTCATTTTCCTTTTTGGGAAAACCGGGATATAATTAACTTTTGCACCAGTAACGGCCAGCTAAACTTTTTGTTTTTAACACTACTACATACATTTAACTAAATTTATATCACAATATATTTCTACAGTGATTAACAACCAATTGCATATATTTTATCGTGCGCATGTATCAAATCGTGCCAAATAAGACAGCTGTGTTAAAATGAGTATCACACCAGCAGACTTGTAGCAATGATGTTCCAACAACTAATCAACAGGTTGTTCGCATTGCTTGTTCCCAGCTTGTTGACAACTTGCTACAAGGTTGTTGAGCTCAACAGACTTGTTACAAGTTGTTCCAACAACTTGTTGTCGTCCTGCAATTCAACAATTTGTCAACAAGTTGTGAGTGACAACCTTGTAGCAACTTGATAAAATAACAGCATTGTTCCAACTTGTTGACAAGCTTGTTACAAAAGCCTGTTGCAGTTGCGAACACATCTTGTTAACAAGTTGCGAGACTTTTACATGTGTAATTCTCCCAAATTCGTGCGTCTCTTGTGAACTCGAAGTGCAAGCACTCGAATATATCCTGCCTCTTAGATTCATTTCCATACCTCGACAGCAAACACACACACACACACATATATATATATATATATATATATATATATATATATATATATATATATATATATATATATATATATATATATATATATATATATATATATATATAATATATATATATATATATATAGATACCGCCTGATGATTCTTTACTGATGAAACAGACTGTTGCGGAATTTTGAGGTAAGCGAAATTCTACATTTGCTCTATCTTTATGATATTGAGCACTCTTTGCGTTTCGTATACACAAACCTACTCGTATATATATATATATATATATATATTTACAGCAGTTGCACCTAATACTTCATAAAGTAAACAACAGTATATGATATAGTCATCATGAGCCACAGAAAACCGAGCTGCAAAGCTAGCCAAGCCAGTAAAGTCTTCGCAAAGAAGAAAGCGGCCAAAATACGTCCGAAAACTGTCGCTATATGAAGACTTGTGTACGCCAATTGTTGATAATACGTTGTGAGTTGCGGGTGAGTGATTTTTAACAGCAACGAACAGGATAGAGTAATTGCCACCAATGGACTACCGATCACAATATAAACAAGTAGCAGATAAATAAAGTTGTTGCTCCAATTGATACCAAACGTTCCCATGATACTGAGTGGGATTGCTTGTAAGAACATTGCTATCAGAAGTACAACTATCTCGTTTAGTCTCTCTCGTAGAATGTAACAAATGAGGTAGAGAACCATTTGGAACAAAAGTGCATTACCGAACAATAAGTTGATATGAAATTGATCAAGATTGAAAAGCTCTGTAGCGAGTAAGGGAGTGTTGTATGCTGTGACAGAAGCGAAAAACCATATGAAAAATACGTAACTCAAAAGGCAAAGGATTTGACTTTTGTTAACGGCTAGTTTTTGAGGGTCTTCCTCGTAGCTCTCTGTGAAACCGTTTGGGGTTAAAACCAACTGTCTATCGCTCAAATCTTCGTCTTCGCTGAAATTCCTTGGCAGAATTGTAGTTAGGATAAAAATTATGAGCCAGATTGCAGCCAAAGCAAAACCCGGTGAATTTTCTGGGGTAATTTTCCAGCTTGATATGCTGAAACGAAACGTGAGAATCGTCGCAAGCATAGGCCCCAGGGCACAGCCTAATATATAGACTCCGTCCAACAGAACGAAAACTTTGGCTCGGTATTTTGCTTTCGTGGTTCTTGCAAGTTCACCCAATAACAGCACGTCACTAGCTGCGGAAATACCACACAGAATTCGACCAATCAGAGCATAGTACGGTGACCATGATAGCGTATATATCGCGTTGCCGCATATGCGCAGCAAATGACAGATCGAGAGGATTAATCTTGGACAGCGGTATCTGTTCGTGAGTTTTCTAAGAATTGGTGCAAATACAACCACAGCGGCTCCGTGCGACGCTAGCGTGATTCCGAGAAACGTTTCATCTTGCCCAAGGGACCGAATATACATCCAAGCTGTTGGCAATATCATGTATTCTTCTATTCCGCTCACAAGAAAGCGCAAAATAATGAATAACAGAACGCCTTTTTTCATAAATACTAAACCCATGTCTCTGCAATATCTGACCTGAAAATTAAAAATAAAATTATATGTGATAAAAAATCATGTTAATAATGAGCCTTTCTCACGCCGCCATTTTTGGGTGGCTTTTCAGCCGAAGTCTGCGAGATAAGTCCACATAACAGCGACTTTTTATAATTTTTTGGACGAATCGGATGGTAAATTTGCTTCGTAAATGGTTAGCTTATTTTGAAAAATTGCTTTTCACATTGTTTTAATTGTCTGCACTGGTCAACGAGATTTTGATGCCACCCAAAAATGGCGGATATTCGTCGTCGTGAGAAAGCCGGCTAATTTACATAAACTTTTAGCTTTGATCTGATAAAGCACTTCTGCCCGTGTTTTAAATAGTACATAACATGGAGTAAACAGAATACTTTGTTGCACTGATAACAAGCCAATTCAGAATCTGGACTGGTGGTTCTGGATAAATTGCAGTTGAATCGTAGTATGTTTCTGGGACTGGAACAGTGGAAGCATTAGGCATTTCTCATTTAAAGCGAGTCTCCCGTGCGGGAAACTGATTGTTTTTCGAAAAAGGGATAGTTTCCTGCGGTACTATTAATAACTGGTACAATATTGGCAATACTAGATTTCCTTTACCAGACCTCTTTGGAAATAGTTCAGAAGCATTATTTATACAGCTCGTATCGTTCCAGTCCGCTTTCATTAAAACTTCGACTGAGTGTTTTTTCAAGAGGAAAAAATTAACCTTCGGCTATAAGTTATGCCTGACTGCTCACAAAGAAAGCCTTTTGTTCAATCGTGCGGTACCGGGTTATTAGCATAACCAAATAGCGCATGATTCGCACTAGTCACGAATATGACTAGGCTCAGATTCCAGCCGTTGCGTTCTCGGCACTCGCCCAACGGCTGGCCGGAATCGGAGCCTAGAATATGACCCGATAGTTTAGCATGGAAAACGCGGTCTGCTTACATGGAGACATAAGTTCCATCGTAGTTAGAGAAAAGAGTTAGGGGAATCTGAGAGTCTAGCAATATATGAAATGCTGTTTTCGGATGTAAAACAAGCAGTGAGAGTTAGCTTGTTTGTTTGGTTAGAGACATGCTCATGGCTGACTGCATGATAAGTCTTTGTCCGCTTTTGCATATAATTTACCAACATACTAAATAACTGTTTTCTTAAGGCTGGGTTACACTATCAAAGTTTCTGTGATCAACAGTAAGAATTGTGCATTTTAAATTTAAGTTTTGAAGGATTTGTAAGAAATGGCACCCATGCAGGCGACTCTAATGGCTCAATAAAATGGCGCAACTATATATAGTCTCAGTAATCATCCAATCTTGATAAATTGCCTGTGGCATTTTAGCCTCCAAGCCTGCAAATCCTCTCCCAAAAAACAGGCCGCCACACATGCCACTCAAGTACTCAACTCAAAGATTTAGATTTACAGCCGATTGATCGTAATACAAAGTTCAGTATGCTGCATAGCTCTGCAGTTCTGAACGGTTTTCATCCGATGAAACGGTTCAATGATCAGAATGATTCTCACATTTGAGATCTTTTTCAGGTATAGCTCAGACACAAACCACGGCAGCCTTAATAGTTTAGATACACAGTAACACAGACCACAATGTTTGAGATAATTCACATGGTATAATGTTTAAAATGTACCATGATAAGTGCAATGTCAACATCATGCGGACTTCATATTTGTATAGGAATTTGTAGTTTTCATTCAGCCACGCTTGAAATTCATTGAACTATGAAATCATAACACCTTCTTACGATTCCCACTTTATACGCTGCCTTGCACTATCAAAGTTTCTGTGATCACAGTAGGAATTTTGCATGGGTAAATTCTATGTTTTGAAGGATTTGTAAGAAATATTTGAGGACACTGACTTAATATTCCTACTTTGACCACAGAAACTTTGACAGTAGCCTTGATTTAATTTGTTATAACTTATAAGGATAAGGTGCTATGACTGTACAGGTTTATCAACAATAAAACAAAGGGTACAAGGTATAGACTATAGTGTCAACGTTAACAACTTCAATTTGAAGCCATGCTTCACTCGTGTATAGATTCTGCTGTGCTTTGTATTCACGTCAGAGGTTTTAGTGCGCTTGCAGCCTAACAGAATTGTATATTTGTTACAAACGCTACACTAGAGCTATACGGACATACATAAAGAAATCGTTTACCTTAGAATTGTAAATTCAATCTTGTCTAAATAAACACATCAGAATATCGTCGCCTTGCAGCGTTCTTCAACCTTCAACATGGAGTTATTAAAGCATAACGAAGCAAATACATGAAGCGTATATAAGAATATATAATGTTTGCCTCCTCGAAGAACAAAGCGAGCACGCTTGGCTGCAACTTGATCATGCAGAAAATGTAAAAAGATAATATTTCTAATTCGCAGTTGGAAACAAGGAGATTATATTTCACTGAAAAAATAGGGCGAAATAGTTTATTAATTAAAAAGGCAAACATACCCCAACTGTAAATACATATTGGTTAAAACAACCATTCGATTGGTTAGGCACTATTCAAAACACCCAACAGGAGTGCTTTATCAGATGTAAAACACGAGGCGACACTCGAGTCTCTTATGTCTTATATCTGATAAAGCACAGCATGCGAGTGTTTTAAATGGCTTAAAAACCGACCCATCTATAGAGTTCATTGGCGAAGTAACTTTAAAAATAAACATTGTCTACGCCGAGAAAATCAAAGCTAAAGTCTAAGTAAATGAACATGATTTTTTATCAAATATAAAACCACCAACACGCCAGTGATTTCCTATGTCTTTTCTTTATGAATTATTAATCGTTTTTTAACTCAGATTCAAAACAAATCTGCAGCAACCAATTGTTGCTTGTTTTAACCAGTATGTTCAAAACGTAAAAATAATATTATTTAGATAAATATACAGTATTTTACACCCAATATTCGTTTTCGAAAATAAATAATTGTATAATTTCTAAAGGTATGTAATTGTCATAATGAATCTGAAATTCTTGGGCCGTACAGCTCATCAAATAACGTAATGCTATATAATGGTACATCAAAAATGCGTTTCATTGCTATAGTCAAAGCAACCCCAAGAAAAATGTGTCAAGAATGTTATTCTAAAGATTTGTTTTAAATTCTCCTAACAATTCACTAACAAGTTACCATGGCAACAATCCACGCCATGCAGAGACAGGTAGTGGATAAATCCAAGAATTTCTTTCCAACAGAGCCAATAATTCTTGGAATAACATATTATGATTCAGTGTCCGTCTAGAACCCAATAAGATTAATTTGCGCTTGGCTCGCGTCACGGCTACGTTGACTCGTCTCCAGTCCCTTAGCAGATCTCCGACATGTCCGCCCGCGTTACTACGGACCAGCGAGACGATGACACAAAGTTTGTCACGACCTTGATATTTGTCTACTGTGTTGATCTCCACGTTAAGTTGTGGACCAGAATTCCTAAAGAACAAGTTTATGGGTGACATTTAAGCGCCGTCTCACAACTTGTCAACACTGTATTTTTAGTATAATTGTAGATTGATGAAGATGTGTTCGCAACAGGCTTGTAGCAAGCTTGTCAACAAGTTATAACAATGCTGTTATTTTATCAAGTTGCTACAAGGTTGTCACTCACAACTTGTGGACAAATTGTTGAATTGCAGGACGATAACAAGTTGTTGGAACAATTTGTAACAAGTCTGTTGAGCTCAACAAGCTTGTAGCAAGTTGTCAACAACTTGTGAACAAGCTGCAGGTTTGTTACAACTTGTGCGTTTTTACGTGTGTAACCGTTTTTTTACGAAAAATGTAACTGTAGGCCCTCTTTCCGCTCGACAGCAATACAAAAACCCTTTGGGGAAAATCTTGATATTTCCCCACAAATTAACAAACTATACTCACTTGTCATCATCATGATCAACATTCAAATGTTGTTTGATAACCTTCAATTGTTGTCTGTAGGGAGATATGACGCCAATATCATCACAGTCGACACCAGACTTAATTAAACCATGAGTGATGGTAGCTACCAAGGAAGCCTCGCTTTCATTATATACATTACGACCTGAACGAACCTCAGACGCAGGGAGTAAGTCCGTATCAATAAAAACCACGGGCAACTGAGGATCCAATACTTCTAATAACCACGTACATTGATCTAGAAAATAACATAATGAGTGTGGTTTTAAAAAAGTATATATACTGCTCATGACTTAGTATACTGGATTTTCGTAAATATATGAGTATGCTCATGACTTTCTCTCTCTCTGATTCTCCTATACCTTGCTGCTGTTTTTCCAATCTCGTGATATCTGCACGCAACGTGTCCAAGTCAGGTAAATCTAACAACGTCTCCGAAATTTCCCGTGTTGCACATTTCAAACGATTTTCATAAATGAGAGCGTTGGATAACAACATGATATGTTTATGCATGCGATACTGATACTCCAAGTGTACCACCGCGTGAGGATGGCATTCTGAAAGACGTTTAAACAAACTGATGTCCATTCCATTCTCCCTGAAAAATCAAACGTAATTAGTCAATTAAATCAGTGCTGAATTGTTCTCCCAATAGATCCATGGTTACTACAGGAGGAAACCTAAATTAAACTTTATTTATACTGGCTAGCTCTATCAGTTCTAAACTGTTCTTCCTAGAGGTCCAGTAAGGATCATCTCTTATTGATCCAGTGTTACTACAGGAGGAAACCTAAATTAAACTTTATTTATACTGGATAGCTCTATCAGTTCTAAACTGTTCTTCCTAGAGGTCCAGTAAAGATCATCTCTTATTGATCCAGTATTACTACAGGAGGAAACCTAAACTAAACTAACAGCAAGTTCATATTGCCTTTCCAAATAAAAAATGGACGTGATAAGGGACTTAAAATTTCCCCCTTCCTACCTCGCTTTATGGCTCTGAACCAAGGGTGGCAGTTGATAGTGGTCTCCAACAAGAACGAAGATCGAGGCATGTCTCAAGGAACCGACGCACACAGGCTGTGTGATTTGTGAAGCTTCGTCCACGATACAATAGTCAAATGATCTTTGATTGAAAAGAGTGTGGTTCACACCAAGACATGTTGTAGCGACGATGAACTGAAAATAGAAAACGATACGTGGAGATTCAAAGCTTTTCATTTTTAGAGACCCAAGCGTCTGAGATCGTGGTTTAGATTCTCGCTGCTGACAGGTGACACCTATATGTGAAGAGGCAGTCAACACTCTACCGAAAGTCGTGGGTTTTCTCCGGTTTCCTGTCCTCACACAGCTAGGGAATGTTGACAGGGTGGGTTGAGATACTCCTAAACTGGAAACACTCTTTTCGTATACTAAATCCTCTCACACTGCAGGCATTGAAACCCAGAGACAAAGGTGAAAGATACAAGTACTGGACCATCGAATGAAAACTCAACCAATGCATATATGAGAATGTTCTTACCTTCGACTCATAAAAACACTTCAATTCCTTGACGGTCGTGATATGTTTTGCTGCATTAGAAACCGCGTATGATTGAATATCGGGATGAATTTTCTGCACTGAACCAAGTCGCAAGAAATCCACTTGATTCTGTAAAAATATAACACAATATAGAAAGATGAACTGGATTCTTGTATTATCCATTGAACTACCTAAACTAATTATATACGGCCGGATAGCTCTATCGGTTCTAAACTGTTCTCTCTAGAGGTCCAGTAAGGATCATCTTTTATTGGTCCAGTGTTACTGTAGGGGGAAACCTACACTAAATTAACTTTATTTATGCTGTATAGCTCTATTAGTTCTAAACTATTCTTCCTAGAGGTCCAGTAACGATCATCTTTTATTGATCCAATGTTACTACAGGAGGAAACCTAAATTAAACTAACTTTATTTATAATGGATAGCTCTATGAGAGCCATTCTCATAACAGGAAATCATACTGTACCTGCTTGAGTTTCAGCAGAATATTATCGACAGCGGAATGAGTGTAACTCGTGAGTAAGACAGACTTTCCAAGCGAGACAAGAGCTCTCACTAAACAAGCAATTGTATGAGTTTTTCCTGCTCCAGGGCAGCCTAATATCAAAGCATAGTCTTGAGCTGTTAGGACTTTTCTTATTGCTTTTCTTTGATCACAGTTCAAATCTTGCAAGATTTGGGTGAGCTCGCTGTTGTCTTGACTTGATTTTATTGGCGATGTCATTGAACTACAATCGAGGATAATTAAAGCATTGATAATACTGAGAGAGTGCTAGTTAATGATTGTGGTAAAAATCCGGAAATATATTTGTTTGGTTGAGTATTTGTTCAAGTTTGTGTTAGTTGTTGTTGCTGCTGTTGTTGTTGCTGTTGCTGCTGTTGCTGCTGTTGTTGTTGTTGTTGTTGTTGTTGTTGTTGTTGTTGTTGTTGTTGTTGCTGTTGCTGCTGCTGTTGTTGTTGTTGTTGTTGCTGTTGTTGTTGCTGTTGCTGTTGCTGTTGTTGCTGCCGCTGTTGTTGTTGCTGTTGTTGTTGTTGTTGTTGTTCGGTTCCTATCCTTGCGACCTTACCATGAGGACAACTGACTACTCCAAGCCCCAGAAACCTGACTTGATGAAATACTAGACACCACTTCATTTTCTCGGGAAAATCTTGGTGATTCGAGATCGACAATGAGACGGCGGAGTTTCTCGTGTTCTTCACTATCAGCAAAGAACAACTTAGCAAGGTTGGACCACTGTATTGTAGCACCAGTGGAGATTTCTGCTTTGTCTAGACGATATAGCGGAGCTTGGCTTTTACAGCAATTTCTGTGGTGGTAACTAAAGAATAGAATTGTCTTAAGGCCATGTTACACGGTGCAATTTTTCTTGCAATTTGCAATGCAATTCTACTCTTGTGAAATCAGTGAAGAATTTTCGATATGTTGAGAAAACATCAGCGGAGTGCAATGAAGACTCGCATTTGGTAACTTTACATCTCTCAAGAGTAGAATTGCATTGCAAGTTGCAAGAAAACATGGCCTTTAAGCAATCAAATGACTTAATGCATTAGTTCTTCACGTTGAGAGTACGTTCATCCTCCAAATGAGTTAATGCATTGGTTCTCCATATTCAGAATACGTTCATCTTCCAACCTACCACTGAGTTAGATCTTTGTCGAGCAACACTGAAATACATTCTTCAGAAATTTCCTTGAGAAAACCTGTAAAAATACGCGATTCATATATGAGTGTTTTCAATATTTTAGAATACAACCTTATTGTAGAATACAACCTAAACTAGACCACCATGTTTGAGATATCTTTTTCAGGTAGTTCAGACACAAGACACATCAGCTAATTGTAGAATACTACCTAAACTAGACCACCATGTTTGAAATATCTTTTTCAGGCAGTTCAGACACAAACCACGACAGCTTATTAAAGAATACTACCTACACTGGACCACCACGTCTGAGATATCTTTTTCAGCTAAATTTAGTTCAGATACAAACCACGGCAACTAATTGTCCATAGAAAAATACCTGTTGCTAAAGCCATGACGCCATCTTGTTGACTGACTACAATATAATCTCCTTTGACCAAATGCATGTCGGCCGCAAAAACTGTAGATGAGTTCGTGCCGTCTTTTCTGAAGTTGTTTAAATAACGACCTGGCTCCTCAGAGGCACTGCACGACATCAGAAACATCTTACTAAAACAATATCCTAATTGTTCCCGCTCTGTCCCGCTTAGACACCAGATATCGCGATCACTGGCATTCTCCTAAAAGAATGAAGATATGATCAAAGTTATTTTCAATCATATATTTACACATTCATATCTTTTGTCCTTTTGAAGTCTTTAAGATATACTGTATCAGTGAATTGAAGTAAAACAAGCTACACACCTAGAAATATCGCATCTTGTAGCAAGTCTGCCAACAAACCGTCAACAAGTTGTGTTCGCACTGCTTGTCCCAAGTTGTCAACAAGTTTGGAACAAGCTGTTAACAACTTGTAACAACCTTGTTGATATTATCAGACTTGTTGCAAGGTTGTTACAACAGGTCCGATACAGTCATGATATAACAATATTGTTACAACCTTGTGTCGTCAACCTTGTAACATTCTTATGGTTGATGGTTGCTTAGGGTCTGCATTTCGTAAGTGAAAGTTTTTCTGTAAAATTGAAACAGTGATAGCCATTCCTCTCTGTGTCAAGTACCCTTTTAATGTAATGATTTGAAAGAAACTTTGTAGTAATTGTAAATTTGGAATGAAGGGCAAAATTGGATAAGTTGTACAGTCATAATTCATTAATACACCGATACATATGTACACTACATGCATACGACACGTCATTGACTTTGGCCCATTAGAGACCTTACGATTTTAGGACGGCAACGGCTACCAATACAATAGATCATTGAAAAGAATTGAGTAATTACAATATATGAATAATTTAGACATTGTCCTCGCTCTGTTTACAACGCCAAATCACAGATTTTCACGTCTTCATACAACGGCTGCATTCCAAGCCACAACAAGTGCAACTTCAAACTGGGTTTAGCAGAACTCTTCCCAACCATCAAACCCATGTCTTCAACTTCTAAAACTGTATTAAATTCATACGATTGATAATATACCACAAACTATCTTTACTACCATTTACTTGAAGGAGTTTGTTTTGGCCGTCGCGTTGCCGTCCTAAAATCGTAAGGTCTCTATTCTAAGCCTTAAACCGCTGCACCTCCCCTAAATTTTTTCCAGCTCCCTCACTATTTCCACCAAAATCCGGCCTTGATCCGCTAGCTGTCTTCGTATCATCACTACCTACACTTGGACAGACAGTTCAAGAATACCTGCATAGCTTTATACTCGAGCGCAATCAGTTCATTCCACTGTGAGAAATATTTGAGATGTACAGCAGAGAGATGGCTTGTTGATTTATCAAAAAGATTTCCCATTCTCGCGCTTTTGTTGTCTCCTTTCTCGACACTTTTATGATACATTGTGCAAACGTTCAGCTGAGGGCAATATTTGCAGCTGTATTCATCCTGAAGCATACCTAAAATAATGAAATTTGTTGTATCATTGCCTTGTAAGTAGCTTTGAAAAGTAAAACCTTCTGGTGACAGTGGTTACCGGGCGTGTCTTATCTATTTCCGAGACTAATTCTGGACCTCTAGAGAGAACAGTTTAGAACTGATAGAGCTATTCAGTATAAATAAAGTTAGTTTAGTTTAGGTTTCCTCCTGTAGTAACACTGGATCAATAAGAGATGATCCTTACTGGACCTCTGGGAAGACCAGTTTAGAACTGATAGAGCTATCCAGTATAAATAAAGTTAGTTTAGTTTATGTATGATCCTTACTGGACCTCTAGGAAGAGCAGTTTAGAACTGATAGCCAGCTAGCCAGTATAAATAAAGTTAGTGTCATTGGGGTGCATTGCAGCTTAATGGGTTAGATAATATATTTTGCTGATATAAAGAATACGTCCTACGCCTTCCTAAGCCTTAGAGGCGATATAACCTACCTGGCATTCTTGTACCGGTGTGAGACAAATATCTTATCAATTCATTTCTCTTCATAACTAAGGCACGTTTCTCGTGTCTGTATGCAGGCACGCCCAGCATGTGTCCTGTCTTTAGGTAAAGCAATAAGCCTGTGTCTAACGTGCTGTCATATCGTTCCATCATCATTAAACTATAGAGAATCACTTGAGCGCGGTGTTCTACGGAACCTAAACGATGCGAATATTAATAGTAAGAGTAATCTACAGGGTGTCCAAAACACTGGACACTGCTTGATTTCATGTAACGTAAACGTTATAAAAGCTATCGCGATGAAATAAGGATCATTGCATTCAGAAAGGACTAACTTAGATTTTGATATATAACACTTGAATTTACATGCAATATTGAGCGAGATATACAACCAAAATAAAAATCTTTATTATTTAATATATATTAAGTATAACTACATCGGTAATTATAACGTTGTTTCATGCAAATTTTTGGCATTTTCAAAAACAGTAGTTCAACTTTTAAACATCAATAGCGCAGTCAATATTGCATGTAAATTCAAATGTTATATATCAAAATCTAAGTTAGTCCTTTCTGAATGCAATGATCTGTATTTCATTGCGATAGCTTTTATAGCGTTTACGTTACACGGAATCAAACCGTGTACAGTTTTTTTGGGGACACCCGGTATTTAATGTCGAGCACACAGGGTGTGGTTGCACAATTCATCCGAGGCAGAGGCTCATCATGATACAAGTTGTTGAAAAGTTTTGTCGATGAGAATGCCGGGTGTGAATTATTTATTAAGTCCTAACCAGGAGCAGGTCCTCTGGCAGGAATTGAACCTGCGGCCCTGCGATTCCGGTACTGCGCTCTAACCAGGTAAGCCACAGAGAGACAGTTGTCTAGCTCTAACCACAAGTTCATGTATAAATACTACGTTGACGCCAATGTACGGTGTATGGGTAAATACACAATGACATGATACCTAGCTTGGTGTAACATTTCCCAGTCTTCAATTCCAAAGGCAAGACGCAGGTTTGATTGAGAGATGGATTTCTTTTCAAGATGTTAGGATTTCTATTAATTTTCACCTCAACAGATGAATCTATCTGACCTGTATGTAAGAAGGAAAAGAATGAGAAAAGCGAATCAAATAAGGCCTGTTTCAAACGTCGCGCTTTTCGTGTGCCGAACGCATTAGAAACAATGGATGAGGAATTTCAGCTGATTATCTATTGTTCTTAATGCGTTTGGCACATGAGAAGCGCGACGTTTGAAACAGCCCTAAGAATCAGATATGTGGGGTTCAGTGTTGGTAGTATACTTGTTAGGTAGGTTAGGTAGGTTGGAGATAGGTGGGTGGGTGTGAGTGGGTGTAGGTAGGTAGGTGGGTAGGTAGGCAGCTAGGTGGGGATACTATATAGTCAGGCAAAAAAAATATGTGGGTTTCCTATTTCTTCTTGTAAAAACGTAGGTAGGGTAGGTCGCTTTTAACTTTCAAGTTGTTTTTTTAAACTTTTTTTTTAAATTTTCCTAACAAGCGGACGCCATTTTGTTTAGTCAGTGCTTCCACATCCAAAGATAAATTTCCCGAATATTGGCTCAAATTTCCATTTTCCTCAAACGTTTTTCTCTAAGTGGAAACACTTACAAGCATGATCCAATAAAAAGTTTAGGGTCGGGATTTTGGCGTCGAAAAGCTAGGTAGGGTCGGGAAACCGGAAACCCACATATTTTTTTTGGCTTCGTTAAAATAAATCTTTACCTTTGAGTCCAAATTTAGGCGACCATACACACTCCTCGATGTCAAGCACCTGTGACACGCACAAAGCCACCTGACTATCACCCATACTCTGCGATACCCTGCCATCTTTGAAATCTATCACGCCATGAATAGGATGGGGTTCAGCGCTGAAATATTTCGCACCCCATTCGGCAAGGAACGGCGTATATTCGGAAACTTTCGTCAAGACTTCGTCCTCCGAGATGCCCAGACCATAGAGTTCGGTCAGATTAGACGGTTGCTGTAGCAACTGTGTGGCGTGACTGAGAACAAACTTGTCAGAAAAATCTACAAGGTAACAGAGATCAATATTTTAGAATGAAGTATCACATTGCAATGGGGCTTCGGTGGCGGAGTTGTCAGAGAAAGCGCCTTTCTCCTCTGAGTTCGTGGGTTTGATTCTCGCAACGCGGACTCATGTGAAAAGAGTCAGTCAACGCTCTACCGAAAGTCGTGGGTTTTCTTCGGGTGCTCGGGTTTCCTCCCACAGGGAAAGTTGACAGGGTGGGTTAGGATAAACACAGTTAAGAAAGTAATATCACAATTGTTGTAAAGATAAAATAGTCTATGAAAAGCTGATTCGAGCTATAGGCTAAATTTTGATCTAGGGAAGAAGAACAAAATCCATCACCACATCTAGAAAGAGCATGTTAAAATTAGTAAAATTGCAAAGTTTGGCCCCCGTGCTTAATACAAATTAATACAAAATTTGCAAATTTCGTAGCGCTATATTTTCATCATTTTACAACATTTCGCCGCCAAACTTTGCAATTTTATTAATTTGAACATGCTCTTTCTAGCTGTGGTGATGGATTTTGTTCTTCTTGCCTAGATCAAAAGTTAGTCTATAGCTGTAATTGCCTATTACCTTTGGCCATTAAGGAAGCTTCAAAGACGCGATGAAGTAAAGTTCCCAGGAACATCACCTGATTCGGTCCTTCAGTCTTGAAATATTTATCTAAAATACTTCGTCGCAAACATTTTGTTGACGTCGATATCGACGTAGGAGTTACGAGCATGTCTGGATAGACGACAATGTAGTTCTCTTCATCATTATTCAAGGCGTAAGAACCCGACTCAGATTGCTTGCCTGGAAAGGAAAATTAAATGAGAACAGATCGGCCAAATTATTAATATGACGGGTCAAATTTGTGTGACGCCGGTCATGGTGACAAGGTGACGACCACATTATGGTTCTGGGAACGAGATTTACTTTTGTGCTGTTGTCGACTTGTTAAATATTATGTAAGGATTTTCTTCGTATATTCAAAACTTAAATTGTGTTATAATTACAGTCACAATTGAAGTTAAGAGCGCCGGGAGCTGAAATTTGATTGTTGCTTAATACGTTGAGTGAGCAATGCGTTGCAGGGAGGCGAGTATTCTTGGGCTCTCGTGGGCGTTGACGGGTCAGAAATCGCATTTGCCCGGTCACAATTGGAACGGATCGGTCACCATGACCGGCGTAACATGAAACGCTATTTTGAGTCCTGTGAGAATAAGAGATAGAAGATATAATTGCCAGGAAATAACAGAAAAAA
The DNA here is from genome assembly GCA_902702795.2 of Paramuricea clavata. NCBI lineage: Eukaryota > Metazoa > Cnidaria > Anthozoa > Malacalcyonacea > Plexauridae > Paramuricea > Paramuricea clavata. The sequence goes on along the minus strand of CACRXK020000706.1, from coordinate 46,869 downwards.
AAGCCGGGTAAACAATTGCCTCACCAATGATATTCACAATATCACCATGTTCAACTTCTGTTCGTTCCCAGTCCCCTCTCAGCTGACAATATTTCTCAGAATTATCAGACTCGTCAAACAATCTGAGAACTTTCTCAATCCCAGCATTCCTTGCAGCCACGTTATCTAGAATTTCTCGCCGATATACTTCCAACACAAGATATCGTCTGTAGCCTTGGTCTGGTGAATCTGAAAAATTAAGCCATCTCAACGTAAAATCGTAGCTCTTTCTTCCGAGACTTTGATGTTTGCCAAGTTACCTAGATTGACTATGATAGTCCAGTAAGCATTATCCCTTCTTGGCCCAGCGTTGCTACTGGGGGAAACCTGAACCAAACTAAACTTTATTTATACTGGATAGCTCTATCAGTTCTAAACTGTTCTTCCTAGAGGTCCAGTAAGGATCATCTCTTATTGACCCAGTGTTAACTGTGTTGCTACAGAGCACAGGGGAAACCTAAACTAAACTAAACTTTATTTATGCTGGATAGCACTATCAGTTCTAAACTGTTCTCCCTAGAGGTCCACTAAGCCTAAGGATCAACTCTTATTGATCCAGTGTTACTACAGGAGGAAACCTAAACTAAACTAACTTTATTTATACTGGATAGCTATATCAGTTCTAAACTGTTCTCCCTAGAGGTCCACTAAGGATCATCTCTTATTGATCCAGTGTTACTACAGGAGGAAATCTAACTTTATTTATACTGGATAGCTCTATCAGTTCTAAACTGTTCTTCCTGGAGGTCCAGTAAGGATCATCTCTTATTGATCCAGTGTTACTACAGGAGGAAACCTAAACTAAACTAACTTTATTTATACTGGATAGCTATATCAGTTCTAAACTGTTCTCCCTAGAGGTCCACTAAGGATCCTTATTAACGTCCTGGCGGAGGTAATGAAACAAACCTTTATTCCGATGACTCGCTTCAGTCTCCTGAACAGCGATATTACCAGCCAAGGTGTTCAGTTCAGTAGATTTACTCCTAACATACTGCTTGGCAGGTGACACGACTGCATGTCGTCTGTTAGACGTCTTGATATCCATAGGAGACCATGAAACATCATCCACCAGTTGACACATCACGTCGCCGTTTAATGAAAGATCTAACATTTCTTGAAAATTTTTCCCAGCCGGTTGAGCTAACTCTTTCTCCAGGTCAGCCATATTGTCTTGAAGAGGCATATTGTCTTGAGCATTGCAAGATTTTGAGTGTTGTTTGCAATCTGTTGTTTCTGTTCGTTTTTCCTGGACGCTGTTATTGGCGAGTTTCAAATCGTTGTTTCGGTCAAGAGAGAGCTTTCTTCTTGTCTTGAACTAAAATTTTGAAACGAATTTTATAGAAATATATAATTCATATTGATGCAAATGACGCATGCTTCTTATCAGTGTCGTAAGTAACTTCATTACAAGAAATGAAATTACAAGCAATCGTTACTTTTTAATTAAGCAACTGCAACGGTAACTCTAGTTACGTTTTGAAGAGGTAACTGTAACTAGCTACGTGGAACGATAACGCGTTACTTCTCTAACCAAGTCGTTTAGTTTGCATTAAATTTCCCGTTAAAATATAGTATACAAATAATGAATGTTTATGAGTGCAATGGTAAGAATATTTTCATGAGGTGAAAGATGGAATGTTCCATTCAACGAGGCGACAGCCGAGTTGAATGGAACATTCCATCTTTCACCGAATGAAAATATTCTTACCATTGCACGAAGAAACATTCATTATTTGTTTTATATAATACCAAAAGTCCAGAACAGACTAATAGATTCGTATGAGAAGCATTTTGAGGGATGCGATTTATCAAAAACACAAAGAGTGCAATTGTACTATACGTTTTATTCCATTGCACTCCAGTGCAATTGTACTATACGTTTTATTCCATTGCACTACAAATAACTTTTACAGAACTGATCCTTACCTGTGGTCGAGATTCTTTGCTCCTAAAATCATCATTCCCATCACCATTCTGATCATCCCTGACCAGACCGTTACCAGCTATATTCCCCTGGACGCCATAAGCTGACAATATATCATTGTCACATCCAACAGGTTCTAACTTCTTGTTACTTAAACACGGCTTTCTCGTCTCGGTTTTTTTCCCTTTTCTAGACAGCTTGAATGTTTTTCTTGATAGTTTCATCGAAGAACTTCTTATAGATGTTCCACCATCTACCTCGTCGTCTTTGCCATTCGCGTTTATCTTATTATTACCAGAAAAGCTAATCAAATCTTCGTCCATTTTATAATCGTTACTATCTTTAAAATCACTTTTGTTAGTTAATTTCTCTTTAACCAATTCAGAAATATGCAAACTTTGATCGTTCATTGAACGTTGTGTCTTCTTTGGAACGAGCTTAGAGCGATCTAGATTTCTACTTAAAGAAGAAATGCTGGTTTTTTTAATGTGTTTGTAGTTTCTTGGTTCTTTATTGGAAAAATAACCAGAGGTTTTTGTTCTTTCATTCTTATTAACAGATATTGAAATTCTACTTGTGTTTTTGGAATTGTCAACAGGCGATGGAGTCGGTGGAATAATCAAATCATCTGACATATCCATGCAATGTTTTGACAACAATGTTTCTGATGAATTTACATCATTGGTTATCAGTGAAGTTTGAATGTCATTTTCAGACTGATCTGAAAGTTGTGTTTCTGATGAACCAAGGCTATTGGCAAAATCTGGGCTTTGAAGTTGAATTTTACCAGCACAAGTATTATTGCTATTAAAATGTGAATTGTTCGATGTTACTTGGACTGTCGTTTTTATAGATTTAAAAGAAGTAGAAAGAACGCCATTTTTTGGGAGTGGATTTTTAATGTTACAATCAGCGTGAGAAATTTTGTTAGAATCAAAATCTTCACTGATATCAAGGCATCCATTTATTTTTTTTGAAGTTTGATCATTAGAGCAATCGTTTTGTGAGGAAGACAAGTCATTTCGTTGTTTTTTTGCAACAGGTTGTGCTCCCTGCTCTCTGGAAGATGATACTGGGATTTTGTCTTTTGCATCATCAGGTGACGTTGTCTAAAATTGAAAGCAAGCATTAGATTTACTATTCAATTTCTTGAAATGTGTAGTTTGTTGAGTGTATTGAGTAAACTATAAAATGTGTGTTATTCCAGAAAAGATCCACACTCCAACCACGGACGAAATTTCTGCCGCCCGGAGGGGAAAGGGAGAAACATTTGTTTTGGATAATAATAAGTTGTTAGGACATCCGAAAGGGGTAGGGGGTTAACTTTCAATTTTCTCTGTGGGGGATGTGTGGATGTTTCCTGAAATCCAAATATTGCATAATAAATAGTAGGCAGTCATGAGTCATATTGTATATGTGCTATACAGTTACCTTCTGAAAATATTTTGAAATGTCTGCAGTTAACCCAGTTTTCCCAATTTCCTAAAACAATACACAATTCAATTGACAAATGGAACATGTTAATGCAAGTTGTGGTGATGTGCATAGCAACATCCCTATCAGAAAACAGTCAGATTTTAATTAAACAATTACAGATTTTTATTTGAACCAAAAATGGCAAAGAGGGGGAGGGCTATACAAGCATTGTACCAGGGGGGGAGGGGGGTGCAAGCTTTACTTTTGCAAACAAAATGGGTGTGGTGTTGACATGTTGTGGCATGATCAATGCTGTGGTATTGAAATTGTTACAAAATGGGTAATGAATGAGCATGCAGATTTTGCCAACAGGTCAATAATCGGGCGTGGGTGTATTGTCATGAGATGACTCAAAGTTGTTGGTGTATTGAGGGCCCCCTATACTTTTTGCGTGAAGGGCTTGTTTTACTTAGCCGTGAAACGTGATCAGGCCCCCTATACTTTTTGCGTGAAGCGTGAAGGGCTTATTTTACTTAGCCGTGAAACCTGATCGATGATTTTCTTAATCTGTGACTCGTGAAAAGGCAAAATATTTTTACGTGAAAGCATATTGTGAAGAGGTATAGGGGGCCCTCTGTATTGGCGTGAGACTATTCAAAGTCATTGGTATATTGGCATGAGATTTTTTTGGAAATTTTTTTAATGAAATACACCTCCTCCCCTATTGAATATTCAAACCCCTCAATAGGTGGGGTGCGGGCAGTCGTGTCCATTCCAATTCAGCAAATAGAGAGAAATGACACAATATAAAGTTATGACATTTATATAAAGTTATGTATTAAAATATACTGTATGTAATAGATAGTACATATACACATGAAAACGCAGTATCTTAAGAAGTCATAAACGTTTTTCATGCTTTGCGTCTGTAATAATTTTAAAATTTCAGAGCAAAAGTTTCAAAACTTCATGTTTTTATTACCTTATTTTTTGTTTTTTTCAACGATAATGACTTTCTTGCAACGCGCTCTTTTACTTTACCATGATGCATAGTGAAATAAAGTTATTACTACCAAAAAGCCTGAGTAATACTTCTTAAAATAAAGTTTAAATAGACTCTACAACAACAACGCTTTGCTATCGCCATCTTGGATTTAATTTCCCGCATTTTCCCGCCATGCTTTCCCGCCACTGATCTCGTTATAAAACTTTTCTAAACTGGACAGCTTTGGCTGCCGTCGGCAGGTTTTAATCTGATCAGCTAATCTCATTTATCATACCTCACACTGATGAGCCAAGCTAACAATGTATCCTCAGGTATGTCAAGCCAATATCAGGATGTGTTCGCACTGCTTGTTCCCAGTTGTTGTGATAAGTCTGGAACAAGTTGTTATCACCTTGTTACAAAGTTGATGAGGCTATAAACAGACTTGCTACAAGACTAATACAGGCGGTTCGTAACAAGTTGCTACGAGCTTGTTCTCGTCAACTTGTTAACAACCTGTTATGTGCAGACGATGTCAGACTTATTGGAACAACTTGTTGCGAGTCTGTTGGCCTCATCAACCTAGCTTAATTGTTACAAGATGATAACAACTTGTTCCAGACTTATCAACAACTGGTAACAAGCAGTGCGAACACATCTTGTTGCAACGGGCTTGCCACAGGGTTGAGGACTCTGCTATATTGTTGCAATTCAACAATTGTCAATTACTAAGTTGTGAGTGACAACCTTGTAGCAACTTGACAAAATAACTATTGCTACAACTTGTTCACAAGCTTGCTCATGTTTCAAGAAGCATCTGATTCAGTAATTGTTTTGTTTAACAATTAAATCATTGTTCAAAATCCAACGTGTCATTCGTGCATGGCTGATTTATTCAAAATATCAAAGTAAAAGCTTCAGATAATGTTTGACTAGTGTCATTAAAAATATTTGAAAATACGTGCCAAACGATAAAAAGATCAAGATATCAACCCAATGGGGTTCACAATATTTACAGATTTAAAATACAAACTGGTTTAATTTGGTCCAGACAACCAGAGGCTCAAACATTCATAGTGTATGGATTAATATTATTAAATCGTGAGTATATAACCTATAGATAAAGGCCAGGTATAATAACAGTTTATATTCCATGACTACAACCAGAACAGGGCAGTATATAATATATAGGTGTTTGTCACATCGTTACGGGAAGCTATCCAGTACAGTCACGACTAAACGTAGATCACCAACTGATCAAGCAAAGCGAACAACATGTGTTGTTGGAAATTTCGTGACATGACAACATGACAACATGATACTGGATAGATAATAAAATAAATAAATACTCGTGCTAAATTCAAATTGCCACTCAGACACTCTGACAGAAACCGTTTGCATTTTAATTTGCATTTTGATTTGGTAGAAATTCTTTGCTACTTATTTTACACAACCAGCGTGGGACGTACATATTGGTTTTTACAGTGAATCGATCGAGTATGGCAATTTATTATTTCATTTGTTAGACCGCCTCAGACTGGCAAATGGGCTGAACGGACGATATTAAAGCCATAGACCGGGTCATAAACTATATAAGTGTTACTGTATTGACTGGGAGTCGGATTGCATTCGGCTATAAAAAGCGGAGTTCTTTCGACCAACAAGTCGTTACATTCTATGAGCTGACTTGCACTACAGTTCGGTCAGTTCCCAGACGCGCGGTACAAACTAACTTTCCAGCTGCAGACCATGACAACAGAAAGTTTTTTGATGCAAAACTATTTTTACAGCACAAGTTGCAACCCTATGAACAGTTATATTTTCTAGAGTGCTTAATTACTTGTTTTTCAATAAATCGGTTCAGTAAGAAAGACGCCATTTTGTCAGTTCCACCACGAAGTCGAAGGACAAGATGAAGGATGGATTCTTTCTGGACATTGTAATCAGAAAGGATTCGGTCATCTTCCAACTGCAACTGCTTTCCAGCAAAGATCAAACGTTGTTGGTCGGGAGGGATGCCTTCCTTGTCTTGAATTTTGGCCTTGACATTCTCGATTGTGTCGCTGGGTTCAACTTCGAGCGTGATCGTTTTGCTAGTCAGGGTTTTCACGAAAATCTGCATTCTTTCTCGGAGTTGAAGAAAAAGATGAAGTGTTGACTTTTTCTGAATATTGTAGTCAGAAAGGGTTCGGCCGTCTTCGAGTTGTTTTCCGGCGAAAATCAGACGTTGCTGGTCGTGTGGGATGTCTTCTTTATCTTGAATTTTCGCCTTTACGTTATCAATTGTATAGCTTGGTTCTACTTCCAAGGTGATGGTCTTGCCAGTGGGAGTTTTCACAAAGATTTGCATGACGAAATTTTGAAAAAGTCGGCGAGATAAAACTTTTCTTTCTCACTAACGAAATATCGCACAATACTGACGCCAAAACTTCGTTGCTGCTTTTATACTGCCTTCCGCCTTCCTGTTGCCGTCACTTGCCGATTGACTCATGAATTAAAGAAAAACAGTTAGGAGAAATACACGCCATAAATGTCATAAATTAAAATAATCCCAAAATTTCATTCGAAAAAACTTCGAGTCATAAATATTTTTACAAATTTATAAAAATAAGATTTCGTTAGTCATATTTGAGTAAATTTAACGTTTTGTACCGACTTTCAGATAAATCACTGTTTTTAATGGGACAGACCGACGAGATGTTCTGATTAAAACCCACATTCTTATTATTTCACCACCATGAGCTCATTTTAGCATGCATAATCAGCCATGATGTTGCATCATTTCCGTCAGCTCTGCCTCGCACCCAGCAGGCTTTCTCCATTTACTGTTCTAGCACATTTGGATCGCTGTTCTGGATTACTATATAATTAGTTATTCGCATACTGATAAAGCGTATAATGATTCGCTGTTATTTGTACATCTATGTCTGCTTTTGTAACGTTTTTACTCGTTGATTTTGCCCAACCCTGGCGTTCAAACAGCATATAATAAGTATATGTCGAAATATAGCGGTTAACCCTTCAAAATAACGCTGTATACAGTGTGTATTGGATACACAAAAATATTCCAATCACGTGAAAATAGGCAGTGTCACGTGTCTGTTCTGGCTGCCCCTACTCGAAAGGTTAGCACTTTTTTCCATCCAGCAAACCGCCCTATATATTTTCTAAAGTCGTTTTGGGTTTTTTTTTATTAATTCGATTAGGGTTAGAGTTCGGGTTGCGTTTAGGGTTAGAGTAGGGGTAGGATTTGAGTTAGTTACAGAGCCATTTAATATCTTCTTCCATTTTATGAAAGCTCTCCTGCCGTTTCTTTTCAGCGGGGGATTTTCCTGTGTGGAAACTGGCCTGGGTTAGGTTAAAACGCGGAAGCGGATGCGGAACGGAACGGATATTCCGCGTTTTAACCCCATATCCGTTCCGTTTCGCATTTTAACCCCATATCCGTTCAGTTCCGCATTTTAACCCCATATCCGTTCCGTTCCGCATTTCCGTTCCGTTCCGCATTTTAACCCCATATCCGTTCCGCATCCGTTCTGTTCCGCATCCGCTTCCGCGTTTTAACCTAACTCAAACTGGCCTTTACCTTTACATGCATGTTCAATCTGTCTCTTAGTTTACTTGACATGTTCAGTTTCAGGAAATAGAGCCACGTTTACTCAAACTCTCTGAAGCGGTGACTATTTTGAATTTCGAGTTTAACTATTCCATTTAATTTTTTGCTTGCCGGAATCCTTTAGCGAGTTTGAGTTCGCGATGTTCTATTATAGTTATCATGATTACGGAAGCCGTGAAGGGACTTCAGACTTCAGGCTTCAGACTTCAAACATTGGTTCCGAGCTTCGCTAATAGCCAACATGATTTCTTCTGCGAAGCTCGCTAATATTTAAGGCACTTATTCAGTCAAAGCTATTCAAACTAAAGTTAAAAATGGTCAGAATGATTTAGATTGTAAATGCAGACTGTTGGAATGTGTCAGTGAGTTCTGACAGTTCTTTGCAGGTTTAAAGGCAGAACGATAAAACATATAATACTGTTGTTTGTAGATACACCACATAAATTTATTACTGCAGTAAATTTATTAACTTTATTCTGTAAATTTATCAACTTAAGTATAACACGCGCTCAAAACTTATGTGTATAATGTACCACTTGAGGTTATGACTCAATTTTTATTTTTCGAAACGTTTCTCAATCGGCAACAAACTTTAGTGCTTTATCTGTAAAATAATGCTAAACGGAAAGGATTTTAGACTACGCCAAAGAGAAAATTATGTATGAAGTTCAGTAAGTTTTGCTTATATTGCTCAGCTTAAATATATGGCGCCAATTTTAAAGCATCTTTGATAATTGTATTATTTTACAGATAAAACACTAAACATACTTTTTAAGTTTGGTTTCAGTCAAAAAATAAAAATTTTGAATTTAGTCATAACCTCAAGTGGTATATTATACGCTTTACTCATTAGTTTTGGGCGCGTGTTATACTTAACTTGATAAATTTACAGAATAAAGTTAATAAATTTACTGCAGTAATAAATTTATTTGGTGTTTCTACAAACAATAGTCAGTGGCGGCAGCCAGGCCTCCGAATTTGGGGGGGGGGGCATCGGGGTAGTCAGAACTGTTCATGTGACTGACTCTCTTCTGTCCCATTCCATTAGTGTTCCGAAAATCTGGAGTACTCCGAACAGTAAATGGAGCAGCTTGCAGGTGCTTTGGTCATGACCAATACAAGATTCATCTTATTACGTTTTCGTAGCGTTTTGCATTGTGGTTATAGTGATATCACTGATAAAGATAGCGGCCTCGAATAAAAATATTGAATGTTTTCGCGAATATTTTGCTGTTGGCTATCGCGCACCTGACCCTAGCTAGCTTTTTTTTTTAAGTTCTTGGACGGGTCAGGACAAAATATGATTCATTTCAATCAAACTTTAATATATTAAAAATCTTGCAACCACCCCCCCTGGTACAATGCTTGCACAACCCTCCCCCTCTTTGCCATTTTTGGGTCAAATAAAAATTTGTATTTCAGGGCTCGAAATAACGTTTCCATTATTACGTTTCCAATCATGGTGATCAGCATTCGATCTATACTGGCCAAATGTTCTGTTTCCAGTTGGAACAACTTGTTGCGATTCTGTTTATATATGTTCTGTGATAATGCCGTAGTATTGCATGGTGTTCTTTAATCAATAATGACATTAACCGTGTTTTTGCCAAACAATGGTTCTTGCCGATCAAGATGATCGGCAACCAGTGCCTTTTTTAAGGAATTTTCACTGGGGGGGGGGGGACAGGAAAAAAAGGCAGAACGAAAAATATGAGCCGTCGAGGTTTAGCGAACGCGCGAGTCTGAAGAGAGATTTTGTAAAACTTTAATTTATTAACTTCAGCCATATTTTACTTTAAGCAATAACTTCAACTCTTTGTAGCTATAATCGTACAGCTATAACCGTAGCGTAGCCAAACCTTAATTTTGCGGGGGGGGGGGGGTCACGCCGAAGGCGTGAGACCGTCTAGGAGGGTCCGGAAAATTTTGAAATCTAGGGTCCCTGAATTGCGATTTCATGCATTTTGGGGTGAAATCTAGCAGAATTCCGAAGATCCTAAAGTACATCGAAGACATGAATTTTTCCAGACATTTCTACTCGGAATTAAATAAATTGGAAAAGTCACCTTGAAATATAGGAGGGGGTCAGTGTCACCTTATTTCCTCTCTGTGATGCTGGGGGGATCCCAATGTGATTTTGATCAGAAATGTTGCATTTAAATCATTTTAGGTTCTATGAGACACTATTTCCGCATTCTCAAAATTGCGTTGCTTTTTCATACGATACAGAATAAGTCTGAGAAGAAATATTCATGAACTAAATCTACTCTTCTTGGAACCATATCTACAACTGCTCTAACGTGATTTCACAAATCAATTTCCTCCAGTATATCGTCTTTTTCCTCAGTCAAGACGTACTTAATCAGTTTCAGCTTCGAGCATGTAACGTGTA
>CACRXK020000706.1:0-29773 GCA_902702795.2 Paramuricea clavata | reverse complement strand
TTTAGATTACAAACGGGAAATTGACAGCCCCAAACCCTTCGAGGCTGTCAATTTCCGGTTTGTAATCTAAAATGACTGAAAATTGCAAATTTCACAAGCCTATATTTCCCGCTTTTTACAACATTTTGCAACGAAACTTTGGAACATTACTAATTTTGTGATGCTCTTTCAAGCTGTAATGAAATTTTTGTTGAGATCAAAATTTAGTCTATTACGCAAATGGTCAATTGGTACACATAGAAGTAGATTCGTTATCACGTCAGTCTTAGCTGCAGTTATTATAATAATTATCGTTTTCTAAAATTAACAAACTAGTACCTCTTTAATAGCTGGATGGGGTACACCATAGGCCACCAATTTTTGACGTAAAATGTTAGCATTGTAATGACGAAATGGACAACCTGAAAATATTTTTGAACAGCGGGCTACGTGAGTTAAGCCTGTCACTGCATGAAGGTCGAGGTCTCATACAAATCATACCGTGATAATCCCCTTGTCCGGGGAGGTTGGACTTAATGATTTTCATACAACTGTAAGGAGTATAGTCAGTTCTCTTTCCTTCTTTACCAAAACTGTGACGGACATTGTACGCATATACTCTTTCAAACTAAAGAAAAAATAGCGGAAAGGTTTTGTTGATGGTAATTTCAAGTGTGAATTATATATATTTATTGAGACCTAAACAGGATCAGTTGTGAAAAATGCAACTATATAGACCCTCTGCCAGGACGAATCTGCGGCCCTGCGATTCCCGTGCAGCTCTCTAACCAACTGAGCTATAAATGCCAATCGGTGAGTGTTAACCACAAGATCGTGTATATATGGATTTTCGGGTGTGCGGGTTATGATGACGTGAACCTGAAAAATTTGTTCTGCACTTCACCCATCAGATGCGTACTGAGCCAGTCAGAGTCCGAGGTAGTGAAGTGAAATCTGAGCCTCTCTAATGTTACCTTATCATCTTCCATAATCTTTGTAAACTCGCTCTTCCAAAACATCAAAGCTTCTTCCAATGTTAAACCTATTCCCTAAAAATTTAAATCTCGCATGAGCTAACCAGATTACAAGTTGAACTTCGGTCCGCAAACTCCTTTTCAATCAAGATTTGGACTTGAAAATAATAATAGATATCACAGTTAAAGATACCTTGATAAACAGGCCATACTGCAATCGACCGTCATAATTCAAATGATGATCTCGTCTCAGCGCTTCATGCAATTGCCTCATGCACAGAGGAAAAGATGTTTTGGATAACTATATATTACAATGAAAGATGAAGAGGTAAGTGAGTTATTATGCGAGGTGTGGTAATCATCCTTACTTACAGCTGAGAGCTAAGCTGAATTACGAAGGACGTAGCTCAACCTGGTCGAGTCGAAGGCTTTCTAAAGCACATTTTCCACTAGGCGAATTTGTTCACGAGAACAGTAAAAAGTAAGAACTGATCCAACTTTCTCGCGGCGAATTTTTTCGCTGATCAATCACATCAGCCAAGATTTGTTTTTCGCTTCGCTTCGCCTGAACAAATTCGCCCAGTGGAAAATGGGCTTAAAGGCACTTCTGGCAGCCACCTTATGACTCATGTCTGATCACGGTGCAGAGACACGGGGGAAGGGATAGTTAGGGGCTAATTCCAACCCACCCTGTCAACTTTCCCTGTGGGAGGAAACCGGAGCGTCCGGAGAAAACCCACGACTTTCGGCAGAGCATTGACTCACTCTTTTCACATGAGTCCGTAGCGAGAATCCAACCCACGAACTCAGAGGTGAAAGACGCTTGTTCTGCACTAAATACAATGACATGCATGTAGAGGTATTAATTAGCGCAAAGGTAGGGTAAAAATATTTTTAAAAAAATATTAGAAGTCAATCGTGCACTTACAGAATCAATCTGACCAAGGATAATTTTTCCACCTGGCATTTCTTTCTTACTGTCATAACTCTGATCAAGATATTGACGACTGAACGAGAGATACATACGAACGAGATTAATATTTAACATTTAAACACTAACAACCTAATCCGTCACCACATATACACCTTACAGAAATATACAACTACGGTAGTGTCATTTGAATAAAACGCGTGATAGAAACCAACAAGTGTCTTGTCTATTTTATACCTTAAATTTGTCAACCTCGGCAAAATACGTTCATCCTCTTCGAAATAAGGCAGTGACTTTGCCGTTAACTATTTAAAAATACATTTAAGAAAATTAATAGTAAAATATATCTACGTCAAATATTTGGTTATAATTCAAAACAAAGACAAACAAAGATGACAAACAAGAGAAAAAATGTTAACATAGCGAGGACGCCTCAACCTAGGGGCGGATCTAGTCTCATCTGCAAGGAGGGGTGCAGGTTTTCCATGAAGCGGTGCATGAGGGAACCTTATTGCCCACTCTCCTCTGCAGTTTACAACGCTACTATCCCAACATTACCATTATTTGAGATGGTCGAATCTGCATGTTCGCCGTTCTGTTACGTTTTACATCATCTTTTGATTATAAACTTTATATCGGTCGGAATAGCTACATCCATAAAAGCTCCTACATACTTACAGCGAGTGCGTGAGATAAATGTATCCTGAAACAGTTACTAATGATGGAAACAAGACGATCCCTTGGGACATAAGCATAACCCTAGAATGAAAATAATGCGACCAATTATTGGATGTAAAACGTAACTTTAATATATACAGGTATATACTAGTTTTTTTCTCTATTCGTCAAAAAGTACACTTGTTATCCGTAGCTCTTTATCATACCTTTTCTAAATACACTTTACGCCAACGAACCAAGTCCAGAACTTCTGTAAATGGAACCTTGAAATTGTATTTGAGTATTAGTGAAGAAATGTAGTTTATTGAGTTTATAGTTTATTGAATTTCTCGCTCATTTGTAAGTGGACTTCCCATCACGCAGCGCTATTGCCCACTTGATAGGGGATCCGAGGTCCGAGGTACCTACGATTTTAACGTCCTTATCCGAGAAGACGCGAAAGTCTAACCATGCATTTACTGATGTGAATGGGTAGCACTTTCTGCTCAATTATTTTAAGACTAGTTCAGGTAGAGGTCCGACCAAGGATCGAACCTGGGTTTGCCAGGTTGAAAGGCAAGCGTGGTGACTACGACACAACAAGTGCTGGTCAACAAGGAAAAACGGGTATAGAATTTCATAATAAAATTTTACCTTATAATAATTTGTCATTTCAACGGTTGATACGTAATCAGCAGATGCGAGTTTACTTGATCTTTCATTCCTTTCTTCTTCTGATATCTTAAATAGTTACAGTACAAAAATATATATTTCCATCTACAAACCCCAAATATCCCAATATCATAAAAAATGTCTTCACTTACTGGGGTATACTTTAAACTATTTTCCTCCAAAAATTTTTCAATGTTTTCAAATTTTTCTGCATCAAAGTTAAAACGAAATCTGAAGATATATATATTATATATAATTAACGTTATTATACACATAGTTTTCGTGTAGTACAATAAAATCAAGTGCAGTGCTCAATAAACTTACTTGAACAAATCAACTTCTTGCGTGATAAACCATCTCCGCAATTCTTCACTAGAGCAAAATTCAATGCAATCGTCATCAACTCACTCACTGACCAAGTCAACCAACCAACAAACTTGGAAAACGATACATGATGCAGGGATAGCTCGGAATGTGTTATAGTCATTATAGTATTTAGATATGTAATTTATATTTTGACAAAGTTTATTAAATTAAAAAACCCCAAAAAAAACAGACTTAGCAACCAACCAACGGACAAACCTACCAACCAAGCAACTATATAAGGATGTGCTGGATCTGGATTCCGAGAAAATATAGACCACACAATCCAGTATTCGGTAAATTTTTTTAGGATATATACCGGATAGTACTGCATGGAACTTTTATTATAACCACAAAACCGCCTGTTTTGTGTTAAGATATTGTGAAACACAAACAACTAGTCTACCTGATATGTGACACATTAAAACAAATTAATCAAAGCTGCATGCAGTTAATGGTAATCTGCCCATGCATCATGTTAATCAGACTATCTGTCTATGTGTCTAGTTAACCCATTAAGTTGCAATGTACCCTACTTTATTATTTTACTCTGTGCAGTGCCAGACGAATTTACTTGGCAAAGGTAGAGTGCCAGGGGTGTATATTCTTCTATAATTCCCCCCCCCCCGCGGGTGGGGGAAAAGAATCAAAGGGTCTTAGGGCTAGGGAAGAAAATCAAAGAAGAGTAGAAAAAATGGAAAGACAGAGAGAAAAGAAGAGAAAAATTTCCGTGGGTAATGCGTGAAAATCAGTGTTTCCACTTTCCAAAATGATTTTTTCTAATTTTTTCCTGATTTTGATCAAAATTTAAAGCATTGAAATTTCCTTCAAAATTTCATTTCCTTCAATTTTCCTTCATTTTGATTTCGTTTTGTCTATGCTTGTATATGCCCCCATTTGCCATATCACTCCAAAAAGGAACGCAGGCCTTCTTTGAACCAAAGGTAGTTCCGGCAGTCTCGGCTGATGTAGTAAAGATATGAGGAAAAGAATCAAATCTGAAAAGAAGGGAGAATCAAAGTTCATTGAAGAATATACACCCCTGGAGAGTGCTGGTGCTGAATGGTTTAGATATCTATTAGAACTTACGATCTACAGTAAGCCAAACGTAATATAAAATGCGATGTATTATCCTTTACAGTTTCTTTCTTTAGATCATCAATATAATGTGGATTCAGTGTTGTTGTCTGGTCATCCTAAATAACATCATCCAATAAAATGCAATGTAAAAGTATGTACTTGCTTGCTTTTATAAATGCCAGAAATGATCAAGTTGCCCACCATTTCCCTTCTTTAAACCCCACAGTTTTCCCAAGGTGTGCACTTCAGCTTTTCCATAGGGGGTATACAAGGGTACTGCATTTAGGTGTAAATTTTGGACATTCTTTGACCTGTAGTGTTTTGTAAACTGCTTGGGTATAGCCCCTCTGCCCCCAGGTAAATCTGCCAGTGGATTGGCCCATTGGTAAACCAGTTCTTACCATAGAATAAGTATAATCTAAAAATTTCCTTAGTGAAGTCCACATAGCAGTACTGTACTCGTCACTATATTTCTTCCTTCGAATGCCAAACGTTTCAACATCTCTCAGAACTACAGGAACATGTCACAAGAAAAGTCACAGGCATTAGTTGTTGGTTGGGGTTATAGGGGAAATGTTAGGGTGTGTTACTAAGGAAGCCCACCAAGGGTGTAACCCAGGTTGCTTTGTCGCTTGTTTGATTGTAATAAATGTCACTGTCACTTTTGACCCATAACACAAATCAAAATCTGTCGCTTTTTCTCAGTCAGAATTAAGTTTTACATTGTTAATCTCTCTTTATTTTTAGATAATCTGTCACCTCTTTTTAAGGACTGTTGCCTGTTGGTCATAACCCCTTGGTGGGCCTCATAAGTCCCGATGCCAAGTTTATTGACATCACCCAACCATAAACGCACAGGGCTGATGTTTTCCAGGGGGGCAATTAAAAGTTTGTCCAAATTTTTATGGAGGATTGTAATGATATTACCTGAATTTATAACTTATTTTCTGGTAAATTTGCCCCAAATTTTCTTGATTTTTCCTAGCATTTGCCCAAATTTCCATGGTTTTCCAAGATCTTTTTTGGCAGCAGTTGCCCCCTCCCTCCCCCGTACACCTATGCACCCATGAACATTTGCCTTGTCTAACATAGAACCATTGCCAATATAGATCACGCTAGTACTGACATAAATAATTTGTCCAGGATTCGTACATATCAGAGAGTCAAATTTAAGTACATCTTTTCAATAACATTCAAGGCCATGTATTGTATCATGAAAAGAAGGCGTTATTATAAAAGGTCCAGACACACCAGACGCGATTCGACAACGCGACGTAATTTTTCGGACTTTCACTGACCAATAACTTCGATATTTCTAGTTTAAATTTGATTCTAGAAGCGCTATAACATTTTGAGTTATTTGGTCTACATATCTTTCAAAATTTGCTCTCATTGGCCGTTTTATTAACTTTCAAAAACTAAAAAATCGCGTCGCGTTGCCGGTGTGTCTGGACTTTAGAAATCAGTACAATGTCACGTTGAATTATTCAAAACGCAGCTTTAGTGCATTTCAAACAGCTAGACTAATAAAAATAATAAAATAGTAGTGTATATTTAAATTAAATAATCAAGCCAATATATTTAACAAAACTTACGTTTGAGGCGTTCAATTGCAATCGTGTCAAAATCTTCCAGAGAAATCTTATGTACTGGCGGAATTTTATACATTTGAAGCCGTGAATGACATTCTGCCTTTCTACGAAATAGTGTCACCGCAGCGAAGTCCATTTATTTTACTTTCACTTTGATAAAGACCCATATGGAGTTCACTGTGTCACCATCTTGGATTTTATAATTTCCCGCCATGCTCTCCCGCCACTGATCTCGTTATAAAACTTATCTAAACTGGACAGCTTGGCCACCGTCGGTTTCATCTACGGATGAACACTTTCGTTAAAATTTTTCGGCAGGTTTCAATCTGATCAGCTAATCTCATTTATCATAACTCACACTAATTAGCTAAGCTAAATGCCTGTCACAAATTAAACATGCTTGGTACAGACACTTTTTTAGAGTGCAACAATGCATCCTCAGATACACACGTAAAAACGCACAAGTTGTTAGAGATCTGCAAACAAGTTGTAACAATGTTGTTCTCAAGCCGATATCAGGATGTGTTCGCACTGCTTGTTCCCAGTTGTTGTGACAAGTTGTTATCATCTTGTTACAAGGTTGATGATGGTAACAGACTTGCTACAAGTTGTTCCAACAAGACTAATACAGGCTGTTCGTAACGAGTTGCCACGACGTCTATAACAGGCTGGTCGCGATTTAAATTATCATGTAAGAGGCGTGAAATATGCAAATGTATTTAATATATAATACTGTCAACACATGGGTTTAACTGCGCCAATATTGTACTTTTCAAACAAGGTGCTTACCAGTTACATTTTGCGGAAAACACCACGCTTATTTACTTAATTTTGGCAAATGTTTCGATCCGTAAGCTTGGATTTTCTTCAACATAAATAATGTCTGAATTTCAATTTATACGTCTTTTGTAATAAAAGATCACGACTTTCTTAGTTACAAAACGACGTGTGAATTGAAATTATTGGTCATAGATCCAAGCTTACGGATTGGAGGCTTTTCCAAATGGACATGGTCTTTTCCACAGAACAAAGAATTTCAGCCTTCGGGCATTCGGCTTACTTTCATATCATGCATAATAGTCCATCACAAACAGTTCCACGACGTTCCCTAATATCCCATGGCATCCATACTTTCCAAAGCTCCTTCATCTAAGTCATCATCCATGGTGACGTCATAGTTGATGACGTCATCAGCCGTGGTGGAACTGAACGATGTTTGTGAACTGGACTGTGTGACCCTCTCAGTCTTTATTCCGCCACTGCCCGCAATGTGAGCGATGGAGGTGCTTGCTAGCGGTTCTTGTTTTATGGTTCCCGTCGACAGCTGTTCGTGAACACGACGGCTTTCCTCGACGTATTTGTTCGGGTGATTTATGGCGTCTGCATGAGGCAGTGATACCTAGAAGAGAATCGTTTAAAAGTGATAAAAATCGTTTAAAACTATCCAATATACTGTAAATAAAGTTATTTTAGTTTAGGTTGCTTCCTGTAGTAACACTGGATGAATGAGAGATGATCCTTACTGGACCTCTAGGAAGAACAGTTTAGAACTGGTAGAGCTAATTTATTAGTTATAGATAGTTGAATGATAAATTCACCTTGTGTGTGACTTCAAAATACCGAGCACATGCTAACTGGTAATGAGAATCTTTCACTAATTCTTGGATCTGCAAAAGACGGATTAAACTATCGTTCCATGTTTCGCGCACCAATATAGGTTAGGGGTTAGGGTTAGGTTAAGGTTAGGGTGTGTATATACTGTATGTGTATGGAGGTATCCAGTTAACTTTTCAGTACACTATATTACCCATTACATAACGTTTACTGTATTGGTGCGCGAAACATGGAACGATTACCTTAAACTTGACGTGGCTAAAAGCTTGGTATACACATGGGAGTAGATTCGTGACCACGTCAGCCTTAGCTGCAGTTATTATTAAATTATCATTAAATGGACAACAAACTGATACCTCTTTAATAGCTGGATGGGGTACACCATAAGCCACCAATTTTTGACGCAAAATGTCAGCATCGTAATGACGAAATGGACAACCTGAAAATATTTCCATACAGTTATCAGGCTGCCTGAGTTAAGCCTGTTACTGAAGGTCGAGCATAGGGAATTATTGAGGATGGTTGACTAATCCGTACTTGACGTGCTTGAAAACTCATGTAGGTGGATTTGTTGTTCGTCTGTTTCGATTGGTTTTCTCCAGGTAGTATGTACAGTTTTGCTCCTTCACCAAAAACTGACCCTTCCGCCTTAGCTGTGGTTCCGTGATCAGACATGGCTATTATGGTGGCGCCCTACTGGCGACTCGATCATGTTCGAGGTACATTATTATTCAGCTCACTCCCTATTGGGGGTTTCAGTGACCGATTACATCAAGTATTACGCTTACTTATGTTACTTACTTAGCCCAGACTATTTATCTTGACAACAATTGTGATATTACTTTCTTAACTGTGTTTATCCTAACCCACTCTGTCAACTTTCCCTGTGGGAGGAAACCCGAGCACTCGGAGAAAACCCACGACTTTCGACAGAGCGTTGACTGACTCTTTTCACATGAGTCCGTAGCGAGAATCCAACCCACGATCTCAGAGGTGAAAGACGCTTGCTTTGATCACTGCGCCACCGAAGCCCCCTAAGGTGATCCGAGTTGCGTCCTTCGCATTTCAGCAATTCCTTCCTTCCTTCCCACACCTCCCCCCTGATACACCAAAGTCATTATTCTCATACAAATCATACCGTGATAATCCCCTTGTCCGGGGTGGTTGGACATGATGATTTTCATACAACTGTAAGGAGTATAGTCGGTTCTCTTTCCTTCTTTACCAAAACTGTGACGGACATTGTACGCATATCCTTTGTCAAACTAAAGAAAAAATGGCGGAAGGGTTTAGTAGACGGAAATTTCGGGTGTGAATTTTATACATTTACCTAAGACCTAACCAGGAGCAATAGTGAAAAATGCAACTATATCTAGACCCTCTGGCGGGAATTGAACCTGTTCATGTATATGTGGGTTTTCGGGTGCGCGGGTTATGATAAGGTGAGCTTGAAAGATTTTTTTCTGCACTTCGCCAATCAGAGGTGGCGGAGTCAAATGTGAACACTCTAATGTTACCTTATCGACTTCCATAATCTTTGTAAACTCACTCCTCCAAAACATCAACGCTTCTTCCAATGTTAAACCTATTCCCTAAAAATTTAAATCTCGCATGAGCTAACCAGATATGGTAGGATTATAGTAATATGGATATAATTAAACCTCGCTCTGAGCCACAAACGCCTCTTCAATCAAGATTTGGACTTGAAAATAATAATTGATATCACAGTTAAATATACCTTGATAAACAGACCATACTGCAATCGACCGCCATGTTTCAAATGATGATCTCGTCTCAACGCTTCATGCAATTGCCTCATGCACAGAGGAAAAGATGTTTTGGATAACTATATAAAACAGTGAAAGATAGAGAGGTAAGTGAGTTAGTAAGTGGGGAGTGTGATAATCATCCTTACTTGCAGCTGAGAGCTAAACTGAATTACGAAGGACGCAGCTCAACCTGATCGAGTCGAAGGCTTTCTAAGGACGCCTATGACAGCCACCTTGTGACTCATGTCTCATCACGGAGTACAGCTACGCAAGAAGGGTCAGTTAGAGGCTTATCCCAACCCACCCTGTCAACATTCCCTGGGAGAAGAAACCGCGGAGTAGGAGAAAACCCACTACATTCTGTAGGACGTTGACTAAGATTATGAGTCTGCAGCAACAATCGAACCCATGAACGATCTCAGAGGCAAAAGGCACCACATACATGCAGTATATGGTACAGGTACACATCCAAAAAATCCAAGAATAAGACAAATTTTAAATTATTCAAGACCAAGGGAATACATAAGACAACTGAAAGATATAAACGATAAAACTTTGAAATATATCACGAGACAATGACATGTAAAGAGTAAGAACCTAACCAGCGCGAAGGTATAGGATGAAAATATTCAAAATAAAAGCCAATATATTTGATCTCAATCACTCACCGAATCAATCTGGCCAAGGGTAATTTTTCCACCTGGCATTTCTTTCTTACTGTTATAACCCTGACCAAGATATTGACGACTGAACGAGAGAGAAATACGAACGAGATGAATTTTTAACATTTAAACACTATAACAAGCTAATCCGTCACCATATATATACACCTTGCAGAAATATACAACTGCGGTAGTATCATTTGAATAAAACGCGTGATATAGAAACCAACAAGTGTCCTGATTTACGCCAATTTTATACCTTAAACTTGTCAACCTTGGCAAAAGACGCTCGTCTTCTTCCAAATAGGGCAGTGACCGTGCCGTTAACTGTTTAAAAAAAATATCAGAAAATTCAGAGTAAAATATCTCTAAGTCAAATATTTGGTTATAGACAAACAAAGATGTACAAACAAGACAAAAAAGGTTAACATAGCGAGGACGCCTCAAATTAGGGGAGGATCTAGCCTCATCTGCAAGGAGGGGTGCAGGTTTTCCATGGGGTGGTGCATGAGAGAGCCTTACTGCCCACTCTCCTCTGCAGTCTGCAACGCTACTATCCCAACATTACCATTATTTGAGATGGCTGAATGTGCATGTTCTCCGTTCTGTTACGTTTTACATTATATTTTTATAAAGTTTATACCGGAATAGCTACGTCCATAAAAGCTCCTACATACTTACAGCGAGTGCGTGAGATAAATGTACCCTGAAACAGTTACTAATGATGGAAACTAGGCCATCTCTTGGGACATAAGCATAACCCTAAAATGAAAATAATGCGACCAATTATTGGATGTAATACGTAATTTATACAATAGGTTTTTTAAATTCGTCAAAAAAGTACATTTGTCCTCCAAGCTTAAGATCTTTACCGCACCTTTTCCAAATACACTTTACGCGAGCGCACCAAGTCCAGAGCTTCTGTAAAATGAACCTTGAAATTGTATTTGAGTATTAGTGAAGAAGAAACAGTAGTGAGTTTATCGGTCGTCTATTGAGTTTCTCACTTATTGGTGAGTGAATTTCACAACAGGCTACATTACCCAATTGATAGGGGATCCGCGATACCTAACGATTTTATTAACTTCCTTATCCAAGAAGACGCGAATGTCTAAAGCCAGAAAGGGCCCATTTCTACTCAGGAAAATTTTCCGCAGGAAGAAAATTTTGTAAAATGTGATTGGCCGACACAAATTTTCCGTCGGAAAAAAATTTGAAGTTGAAAATTTTCAACTTTTAACAATGATATTATCGGGAAATTTTCTGTCCGTGGAAATTTTTCTTGAGCGGAAATGGGCCTTAACCATTTACTGATGTCAATGTAAAGGTAGCTCTTTCTCCTCAACTATTTTAAGAGCTTGAGTAGAGGTCAGACCAAGGATTGAACCAGACTCTCCAAGTTTGAAAGGCAAGCGTGGTGCAGACCACGACACCATAAGTGCTGGTCATTCAGGAAATTAGAATTTCATAATCAAATAGTGTGGTTTTACTTAAGGAAAATAAAATTTTACCTTATAATAATTTATCATTTTAACGTTTGATTCGACCATTTTATAATCAGCACATGCAAGTTTGCTTAATCTTTCATTCCTTTCTTCCTTTGATATCTTAAATAAGTTACAAAAATATATATTTCCATCTACAAATCCCAAATATCCCAATATCATAAAATCTCATCCAAAAATTGTTTAGTATATGTCTTCACTTACTGGGGTATACTTTAAACTGTTTTCCTCCAAAAATTTTTCAATGTTTTCAAAGTTTTCTGCTTCAAAGTTAAAACGAAATCTGAAGATATATATTATATATTATTAACATTATTGTACACATAGTTTTCGTGCAGTACGATATATGTAAAATCACGTACAGTGCTCAACAAACTTACTTGAACAAATCAACTTCTTGTGTGATAAACCATCTCCGCAATTCTTCACTAGAGCAAAATTCAATGCAATCATCATGGACTCATTCACTGACCAACAGAGTGAAGCGACCAACAAACAGATTTAGTGACCAACAAACAGAGTGAAGCGACCAACAAACAGATTTAGCAACCTAGTATGGACAAACCTACCAACCAATCAACTGGGGATGTGCCGGAGAAAATATAGACATCCCACAGAATCCAGTATCCGGTAAAATTTTTCTGGATGTATACCAGACAGTACTGAAACTTTATTAAAACCACAAAACCATCTGTTTTGCATTAAGATATTGTGAAACACAAACAACTAGTCCACCTGACATGGTGACACACATTAAAACAAAATCACAGCTATAGTTAATGAAGTTACTCTATCGGCCTATGCATCCTTTTAATCAGATTATCTGTACATGTGTCTAGATAACCAATTAAGTTGCAATCTGCCCTGATTTATTATTTTACTCTGTCCAATGCCAGATGATTTTGGTTTAGATATCTATTAAAACTTACGATCTACAGTAAGCCAAACGTAATATAAAATGGGATGTATTATCGTTTTCAGATTCTTTCCTGCGTTTATCAATATTATGCTTATTCTTTGCCATTTTCTGGTCATCCTAAATAACAATATCCAAAAAAATGCAATGTAAAAGTAATAAGTATACTTGATTGCTTGTCTTTATAAATGCCAGGAATTCTCAAGTTGCCTACCTCACCTCTTAGCCCCAGGCAGCTTTTCCATGAGGAGGGAAGAGAGGGGTGAGATTTTCCAGAGGGGGTATACAGTAAGTGTAGATTTTTAGGGGGGAGTGCAGGTCAGATTTTCCAGAGGGGTATACAAAGGTGTTACCGTAATGGTGTGTGTGTGTGCAGGTTAGATTTTCCAGACAGGGACATACAATGTGAACCAGTTCTTACCGTAGAATAAGTATAATCTAAATATTTCCTTAGTGAAGTCCACATAGCAGTACTGTACTCATCACTATCTTTCTTCCTTCGAATACCAAACGTTTCAACATCTCTCAGAACTACAGGAATGCATTTAAGAACAAATTATTAGTTATTATCTCCGACTGGAGTCTATGTTTTCATCCGCAGTTGTGCGTATGTGTCTGTGAGCATAAACTTAAAAAGTGTCAATATCGGTTTGACTAACTCACAGGCATTTGTTGCAGGGGTTACGGTAAATGTTAAGTGTGTCATAAAGTGTTTCCTACACCGGATGCCAAATGTAATGACATCACCTGCAACAAATGCCTGTGAGGTAGTCAATTGCCAATATCGATTGGATGTTTTTGCAAGCTAGTCTATTACACTGAATAACCTGTCAAATGGATTACAATCAAAATTGTGGATCCTCAAAAACCGTAGTATGTTTTTATGCGTCTAAACATTCTCAGGGATGCGACCACAGGGATGTGAAATCGACATTATGGGAATGTCTGATTGGTCCACGAGAAATTATATTGACATAGCTAACAATAATTTCACATTTTAAGTTTTTAACAATAATTGGCATAGGAATGTAGTAATGTCTTGACACAAAAAGATGATGGTTCTGGTAACACCAATATCTAGTGTATAAAACCAACCCAATATTTAATAAAATCATAATTCAACTTACGTTTAAGACGTTCAGTTGCAATCGTTTCAAAATCTTCCAGAGAAATCTTATGTTCTGGTGGAACTTTATACATTTGAAGTCGTGAATGACTTTCTGCCTCTTGCTTTACTTTACTTCTGAAATTTCCGGAAAAGTCCATCTTTGACCGATTTACAAGCAAGCAATTACACTTCCAAATACACCAAAAAATATGCCAAAACTGGGTTATATTTAGTGTATATCAGTGGTTATATTTTATATTGTTTATTTACTGATATTTCCCGCTTCTTCCCGCCAAAATATAACCTTGGTCCCAGGCTTAAAATTTCCTGCTCGTCGCGGGCTCGAATGAATTTAAATGCCAAATTTATCAGATTTTGAGATTTGTATAATTGCAAAAATGGGCCATCCTTTTGTTTACATCTCAAAAAGACCTATTTAGAAAACAGCAATTACTAAAATCAGCTGGATCGCTGTAATTCAACGCAATGGGACACAATAAAGTGTGCTGTCGATTATTAAAACTGCTTTTAAGAAAACAGGTTACAACTGGACCGAAGATAACGTTATTTTTACACAGCAATGTGTCCCATTCGTCTGTGCGTTCAATTTCAACATGTTGTAGCAATCTGAAGCTACATCACAGCCAGCCAAAAGCAGTCTCATCGCCACAACACGCTGAGTTGTTCGTAGCCTCGCTTCGAAAGTCTGATCGCATGATTCTCGAGGAAGCGTTGATAAAATACAATTCGGCGAGTAAAGGTTTGTGTTTTTGTCTGATTTGCCAACAATGAAGGATTATACAAATAAATTGAACAATGTTTTATCGTAGGGCTTATTTATGTGCAGGCAAAATCGTGTGTCATATTAATTTTAAGGGCTAGCTGTTACATATTACTGTAATTAGTTACATTTTAACCTGAAATTGTAACATTTAGATCTCCAATTGTAACATAATCCCCCCCCCCCCTTTGTATATGCAGAATTTTTAATATCTTACGTTTCCTCTTGTATGTAAACAGTACTAACCTTGCTTTGTCATTTTATTCTGTACATTCTGTACTTTGAAGACTTTCTAGCCATGAAGCCACAATGCATGCTCTAATTAATGCATCCTATTTTGTTATTTTATGCTGTTCAATGCACAACTGTTTTACTTCAATTTAATTCCCTTGTCTTTCAGATCAACAAACTGTACAGCCTCCCACAATTAATCAGCTCAAATTAGGTAAGCAGTATATTCGGAAATCCTAATTTAAACAAGATAAACACTTTTATGTATTCTATGCTTATAATAACCCTTTAAGTGGAATACACCCAGATGCACCCTACTTTATTATTTCACTCTGTCTAATGCCAGACGATTTTACTCATCAACGAGAGAGTGTTGCCACTCATTGTGTTAATCAGACTATCTGCTCATGCATATTCATCATGTTAGCCCTTTAAGTAGCAATGTGCCCTGATGTGGCCCACTTTATTATCTTACTCTGTCTAACGCCAGACAATTTTACTCGTCAAGGGGAGAGTGCTGCCACTCAATGGATTAAATTTGATTTTGTAATGCAACAAAGATGATGTGTTATTATTTAATTTTTAGCTGCATATCACACAGCTATTCCTTTCATGGGATTTGGTTTTTTGGATAATGCAATTATGATTATTGCTGTAAGTATAATGGTCGGTGCAATTCCAAAGTAATCTTCGAGAGACTGAACAATGATATTTGGATATCTTTCAGGGAGAATATATAGAAATCAAAATTGGTGTGGCATTTGGAATATCCACCATGGCTGGTAAAATTAATGCACAGGTTGTAACAAACCTGCAACAGACTTGTAGCAATGCTGTTCCAACAACTTTGTCAACAGGATGTGTTCGCACTGCTTGTTCCCAGCTTGTTGACAACTTGCTACAAGATTATTAAGCTCAACAGACTTGTTACAAGTTGTTCCAACAACTTGTTATCATCCTACAATTCAACAATTTGTCAACAAGTTGCGAGTGGCAACCTTGTAGCAACTTGATAAAATAACAGCATTGTTACACTTGTTGACAAGCTTGCTACAAGCCTGCATGTTGTGTATGCATCTTGCTGACAACTGACAATTTTCATTGTCACTACCGTTGTGAGCCTTATAGATTGATCAATCTTTTTTAGCTGCAGCGCTCGGAAACATTGTATCTGATGTATCTGGCTTAGGGTATGTATCATTTCAATAGTGCTAATTCTTAGATGTCTCCTATCCAATAGAATGAAGGAAGATAGATATACTATATATACAAGTACTGTAGATGAATAACGTTGTATATTATTGTATAGTTTGGCTGGTTATGTTGAGTCACTGACAACTAAACTTGGTTTTGAAGGACCACAAATGAATTCAGCTCAACTTCAAATGACAAGAACTGTAGTCGCAACAAACTTGGTAAATCAAATATCTCTATTGGTTGTTTAATTTTCTCCCAAAAAAGTCCTGTAAGAGCTGTCAATCATTGCTCTAGTGTTACAACAGGAGGAAAACAAAACCTGCGGGGCTCGGTAGAGTCAGAGTGGAAGCGCTGTCCTCATGAAATTCTAGTCAGTGAACTGCTTATTACAAGAATCAAACTGTGGTCACAGAAGTGAATTCTACGACTAGTCATTTACAATTGACATTCTGGCGTATGAAACTGATTGCTAATGCCACTATTCTTGTTCATCAGTTTATGGCAAAATTTGACATCCAATTTACATGCATTTACTTGAGTACATACGTCAGGATAAGAATCGTATATGGCTAGTCATATTGTGTGGTCATATTGTGTAGTCATACATGGGCCTTTAGGAACTTAAATTCTTAACTGCGGAATAAACTAAAGCAATAATTATCTGAGTGTCTAAACAATGATTTGTTTTATCTTTGCAGGGACGTGGTATTGGCATTATCGTAGGCTGTATTTTAGGAATGTTTCCGCTTCTATTTTATAAAGAACCTGACAATGACAAACTTGAACCGCCAGATGATTCGAGTAAAACATAATTGACTAGATTCTAGAATATGTAATCAGCTAACTGAGATATAAACTCGAACGTAGGTAGTGACAATCACACCAGAATTCTGCATATTGAGATTGTTTCAACAACCTAAAAGTACAAGTAAAACTTCAACGTTTCGAGCGAAAGCCCTTCTAACTTCCCAGGGGCCTTCGATCGAAACGTCATAGTTTTACTTGTATATAAAAACCAATACCAGCCGACAATTTCAAAATGTATAATACAAAACATAATCCGAAGATAAGCATCTTGAAACCCAAAATATGAGTCAAACAAGAAAGTGAGTGAGTCATATTTGAGTCATAGAGAGTGAGTCATATTGACTCATATTTTGGGTTTCAAGATGGTTATCTTCGGATTATGTTTTGTATTATATTACTTGTATATTTCAGGTATGTAGCTGTATCATTCTCAATCCAGAAATGTGTGAATTGGATCATAGCAGGCATAGAATTTTTAGCTGATTATATCTACAATGCTAATAGGAAATTGTATTTTAACAAAATTATTTAAGAATATTAACCCATTAGGTTGCCACTTAAAGGGTTAAGTTATTAGTGTATTTATTTTTAGGCATAGAATTTAACTCGAATATTTTAACATTTGAAAAATTATTATTTTCAAAAAAATGTATGTATATATGCATAGCATAGAAAAATAGGATTATTAAATATTGCCAAGATGTGTTAGTGGTGCATAGTTAGTTTATCAAAGTGCTACAACATTCCCCAAGTCGATATACGTCAAATGGTTTAATGTTCCTGTTATATATTTAACCATTTTGCCAACTGCAAAAACATTTCACACATTATATAAATACAAAATATGTATCACAGAATTACACAGGCTTTCTACAAACCAATTAAAATGACATGGCAAGGAAACCATTATATGGGACAAAAGCTTTCCAACTTGACATAAACTTGCAGAAACTCTTGTATGGCACAACAGCTAAGCTTTATCAATGGTATACCCTGGCCGCAAGCTCTGTAACACTTTTTATCCTCATGTGTACATCATTTCGGCCATCTGTGACATAGGTTTAGGAATATGTAACAACTGATCAAAATACGCCGCTAGTTCCTCGGGTGTTGTGTCGTCCATGTTTAACGAGTCAGAAACCTTCACATTTGCTCCGTTTCTAAACTGTTCTCCGCAACCCTGCAAACGGTGCCGAGAACTGTTTAGGGCAGAGGCCGTTCTCTGTGGTTCATTTTGTGGCAAAGAATCATTCAGTTCTTTTACCGACAAGTTTTTGTCTGTTTTATTTTCGGTTCTTTTAATTGTACTTGTAAAAATGAAAGTAGGATCTTTTAAGATTTTCCTCCGTTTGTGTTTTTCAGGTAAACGTCCAGAATTTTTAGGTCGTTGTTTTATTGTCTTTACTTTTCTTGCTTGAGTTGGCATTTTCTTTCTGCATTTTATTGAGAATAAAGTAGATCAAACAACAGAAAATTTTAAATGTTACCAACCTACACAACTAATCATTAAACACACATGCCAACTATATTGCAGGGGCGAGGGTGCAAGGAGGGGTGCAGGTCTTCCTGGGGTGGTGCATGAGGGAGCCTTACTGCCCACTCTCCTCTGCAGTCTGCAACACTACAAACCAGGGATGGATTTACTGGGAGGGGGGTGTTATTTTTCATGATAAAGCAAAAAATAATGAGATACAGTAATTTGAGTAATAACATGATGATAAGTGAACTGTGAACAACAATTACAATTCAAATACAATAGTCAAGCAAGACTTTGCAGTAGTGAAGCAAGTTGATGGGCGGGCGGCACACATGACCGACATAACTCGGCACCAGAGCTAGCAGAGCACCCCACCCCCCACCACCACCACCACATGCTGGATCCATCCCTGCCACAAACATTACCATTACATACTCGATTTATTAAATACAAAGTGACTGTATGACCGGCAGCCGGTCACGGTTTATCAAATACTAAATGGCCAGCAGTCTAGTGACTATAGTTGAATATAAAAACTTTTGTTTGCGTTAACTTTTACCGAGCTTGCCGTTAGCTCATACGGCAAGGGCGCTGCGTGCGGAAAGTTAAGCGCAGTCGGGGTCGGGATGTGTTTTGTCTGACTTAGCATTGTTTTTTCTTAAAATTTTTTAAACTTTTTTTCCCGACTTTTCTAACTCTCAAAAGGTTAGGGTTAGGGGTTAGGGTTAGAAAAGGGTTTGGGGTTGGGGATAGGTTTATCTTATAAAAATTCAACTTTAACAATGGTAACTAGACTGCCGGCCATTTAGTATTTGATAAACCGTGACCGGCTGCCGGTCATATAGTCACTTCGTATTAAATAGCAATGCAAATGCAAATCAAAACATAATCTGTTGTATGGTACTCAATGAGGGTACATTTTATCAGATTCGGAGGCTTTTAACTAGCAATTATCAGTGTAATACTGTCAACAGCCCAGTGCCTCAGTAAGTCAGGACTCAGGAAACAAATTAAAGTAATCAAACCAGGA
The DNA here is from genome assembly GCA_902702795.2 of Paramuricea clavata. Taxonomy (NCBI): domain Eukaryota; kingdom Metazoa; phylum Cnidaria; class Anthozoa; order Malacalcyonacea; family Plexauridae; genus Paramuricea; species Paramuricea clavata. Next base: position 10,428 of record CACRXK020000706.1, on the reverse strand, counting down.
AATCCAATTGTTTTGAATAGAAATGAAAACCAGTTAAAAACTAATTCAGCCTAATTTCTGACTAAGTATTAACTATTACATACGAAACACTTCGGCCTGACATATTAAAAAAATAATGGTTCTTTTTAAATGGTTTTTTATGCAGTCTATATCAAAATCGACAATATATGATATGAAAAGTACAGGTTATTTTCGTAGAAATAAACAGAATTTCATAACGCATAAACGTTACTTACGTTCTATGATTAACTCTCAACCTTTTGAAAATATTTTGAAGTTCTGTATCGCTCTCTGTCGTCTCAAAATCATCGTTTGTTTGCGACGAATTTTCACAATCTTCTGAAGACGTCGCCATCTTGTTGTTATGATGACAAAAAAAAATTATTACGTCATCAAACACATGTCGTGCCCAGATCTCTCGCTATCTTATGACGTAATGGTTACGCTGCAAAAAATGGGTCATGATGTCACGCAATCACGAAACCTAATCCATTCCCTAACTCTAACCTACTATTAAACCAATCACATTTCGTGACTGCGTGTTGTGATAGCTAAGCCCCTCCCCCCCTCTTCTCCCCGTCAATGACGTATTCGTGACATAATATATATTGGCAAGGACTGTGGAAGCGGGGGGGGAGCACTCTAAAATCTTGGACATAACTGGTTTAGATTACTATTGGAATGTTAGGGTTTGTAATCCAAGTCCAAGTTTGTAGCACAAGGTCCTCTGGTAGGAATTGAACCTACGGCCCTGCGAATCGCAAGGCCGTAGGTTCAATTCCTACCAGACGACCTTGTGCTGCATTTTTCGCAGTCGTTCCTGGTTAGGTCTTAAAATGTATATATTCTCACTTGGATTACAAACCCTAACATTCTAATATTAATTTCACCAAGTGAAGTGCAACAATCCATCATTGAGATTACTATTGGCTTATTAACCAAAATTATCAGTTTTGAAAGCTGAAACATAGTAGACATATTAGTTTTGAAAACGAAGGCCAATAGTGCTTTTCCTAAAGACAAAACAATTAAAATTTAAATTTATTACAGTCAACACAATCTTTGCACAGCGCATGTGACATCCTGGTGAGCTATTGTCTGCTGTTACATGCCCGATCGTGTCACAAGCTGAAACTAAACACTCATTCTCCATTGGAGTTTTGAAACAACAACATCAAAACATGGCGCTCCGTGTTGTCCTTGCTTTCCTTTGCTTGTTATATGTCGATGCCTGGAGACTTTTTGCCCCAGAACCACCAGTATGGCCTACGTCGTATATGGCAAAAGGAATCATCAATCTTCCTTATGCAGAAATAGGCGAAACTTTTGACGCATGGTATGATGGTCCAAATCAACGGAGTCGTATTGATTATTACAGTGGTAGGCTTAATTAGAATATTATGCGCTTTTGCGTCATTTCACATCATTCAAGTACTTCTTTGCAATATATTTACTGTAACTGGTAATCATTAGAATATTCTCCTCAATTTAACAAAACCTGAATATTTTGCATAGTTTCATCAGAATAATTTCCCCATTTTAACAAAACTTTAATTTTGACATGTTGCGTAATTTAACATCCTTAGAATTTTGTGCTTAATTTACAAAGTTTCGGAGGTATCTTATAACTACTGGGAGGATTGTTAAACAAAATGTTTAAACAAGTAATTACTTACGAAATTCTTACATAAAATAAATCAACAAACGTAACGTGTCAAGGTCAACAATGATCGAAGAGACAGTGATCTCGATACACACAATTAGTAATTTGATCCAGCATGCATCTTGCCTAGAATTCCAATATGGATCATCTCTAATTGATCCAGTGTTACAACAGAAGGAAACCTAAACTAACTAACTTTATTTATGCTGGATAACTCTATCAGTTCTAAACTGTTCTCGCCAGAGGTACAGTAAGGATAATCTCTTATTGATCCAGTGTTACTACAGGAGGAAACCTAAACTAACTAAGGGATAGCTCTATCAGTTCTAAACTGTTCTCCCTAGAGGTCCAGTAAGGATAATCTCTTATTGATCCAGTGTTACTACAGGAGGAAACCTAAACTAACTAACTTTATTTATACTGGATAGCTCTATCAGTTCTAAACTGTTTTCCCTAGAGCGCCAGTAAGCTAAGGGTCATCTCTAATAGTGATCCAGTGTTACTACAGGAAAAAAAACCTAAACTAACATTATTTACTGGATAGTTCTATCAGTATTAAACTGTTTTCCTTAGAGGTCCAGTAAGGATCATCTCTTATTGATCCTGTGTTACCATAGACGGAAACCTAACTTAAATTAACTCTATATTTATACTAAATAGCTACATCAATTCAAAGACTTCTGAACTGTTTTCCTCAGAGGATGACAGCATGAAGCGCTGTTTAATTATTGATTGGTAAATAAGACTAAGTTGCATTTTATTAGGAATGGATAAAACATACCAACTTGCCACGGAAAGTAAATCATATTTGATTTCACCATGGACAACGGAAGAAATTTTGGATCAAAAGACATGTTTTGAAATTGACGGTCCAGTTAAACCTCAATCAGTTCTACCTTCTAACGTCAGCGCTTTTCAGGTATCACGTCACTTTTAAATATTTTAATTTGTTTCATCGGTAAATGAGTGTGAATATGTCCGCTAATTTATCACGTCATGTTGGTTGCAAGCTCTTTAAAATGGTTGAATATCACCGATAGTACGCGAGTTGAAATAAAACACCTCAAATAATATCGAACGGAATTAATTAACTGTTAGAAATGATTGGATCTTTTCGAGACAGGTTCAACATACCAATATTTAAACAGCTAGAACGCCAACGACAATAATATAATTGCTTATACTGTATGTTGTATTTGAGCCAAAGTATACGCTACCACACTTAATTTGACTCTTTAAACTATTTGGCAGCTTCTCTCAAACAGCCTAACTATCATCCAAGATGATAATATCAAACTTCACTCACTGGTAAATGTGATGAAACACTGGAGAAAAACGTGAACTGATATCAACAGTTTTTAGGGTTAATACATTTATAAGCAGTGTAAGTTGAGCTTGCAACCAACATGACGTCATAAATTAGCGGACATATTCAGATCATTTACATATCAAACAAATTGAAATATCTCAGAAACAATCCATAAAACAAGAAACTGAGAAAAAATTACACTACAACTTAAAGAGTTCTTTCATTTAAGAAAATAAGAAATTTCATTTCATGTACACTAGCTTTAATGAATCACTAGTACAACTGAACTTCTAAACTAAACCTACTTACTTTCCTCCACTACACATAATGAAAAAAATTAAGTACTGTTTAAAACACGAACAGGAATGTTTTATCAGAGATATAAAACACGAGGCGACGGTCGAGTGTCTTATACCTGATATAAAGCACGGAGTGCGAGTGTTAGTAAATTGCTTAAAAAACGACCCATCTTATGAGTTCATTGGCGAAATAATTTTAAAAGTCAACGTTCTCTAAGCCGAGAAAAAAACAAAGCTAAAGTTTATGTTAAAGAACATGATTTTTTATCACATATAAAACATTACCAACATCTGCTTAGTGCTCAGTGAAACCATTCATAAATCTTGCTTATTTTCTCAGTATATAGGGGAAGATGATTTCGAAGGAATCGCATGCTACAACTTCAGACTGAAAGCTACGATGGGCAAGAAAGTCAACGTCTATACATTGACTGTAGATCAGGCGAATAAAGTTCCCAAGCGCTACGAGATGTTGGGATACGATACGTTATTTGGCTCTCATTATGATAAGTACGAAGTGTTGTATACATATTTTGAGAATACCGTACCAACGGAGGAGACGTTTAAAATTCCTAAAGGTACGTTCGCATATTAAGAATTGGTAAGTAGGAATATACCGTTGGTTTTCATGCTGAGAAAATATTTTTGGAGAAAAAAATAGAACAGATTTCAAAATAATAATATATTTCTTTGCGCAAAAACATAAAAAAACTTGTTCGGTGAGAATCAATCACTCATTTGACTATTTCTTCAGTTTTTACCACTGGAACACGTGTTCAATATACCCAACTGATCATAGCTGAACTAATGATCTTAATCCTTTATTCGGTGACATTAATTAAGCAATATTTTGAAATATTTTTATACGTTTTCTCCATAAATATTCCCAAAGGATAAAAGCCAACGGTATATCAATTTTTACTTATTTTATTAATTGTTGTTTTAAAATACGATAATCTTTACTAATTTTTCAGTTCTTCATGTACAGTCGAAATATAGCTGCCTGTCTATCACCAGGGAATATATACTTGGTTACTTTAAACAAAATTAATTATTATTTGCTAAACATTTCATTTCAGGCATGACCTGCCACGGCTTCCCTGGACCGGGCGCCGAGTCAGTGGTCTTGGCCAACCCTATGAGAGATTACTTTGGACCCGAAGATGAAGATAGAGTTCATCACGTGTTTAAAGATTTTCTGAAACATCATCCCAAAGATTACGCTCATGATCCGACTGCATTTGAACGTAGAAAGGGGCACTTTAGACAAAACTTGAGGTACATTAGTTTGCTGTATCCAGTATAAATAACAGTTTAGGTTTCCTCCTGTAGTAACACTGGGTCAATAAGAAATCATCCTTACTGGACCTCTAGGAAGAACAGTTTAGAACTGATAGAGCTATCCAGTATAAATAACAGTTTAGGTTTCCTTCTGTAGTAACACTGGATCAATAAGAGATGATCCTTACTGGACCTCTGTGAAGAACAGTTTAGAACAGATAGAGCTATCCAGTATATAAATAAATTAGTTTAGTTTAGGTTTCCTCCTGTAGTAACACTGGATGAATAAGGGATGTCTCTTACTGGACCTCTATGAAGAACAATTTAGAACTGATAGAGCTATTCAGTATAAATAAAGTTAGTTTAGTTTAGGTTTCCTTCTGTAGTAACACTGGATCAATAAGAGATGATCCTTACTCGACCTCTGTGAAGAACAGTTTACAACTGATAGAGCTATCCAGTATATAAATAAATTAATTTAGTTTAGATTTCCTCCTGTAGTAACACTGGATGAATAAGGGATGACTCTTACTGGACCTCTATGAAGAACAGTTTAGAACTAATAGAGCTATATTCAGTATAAATAAAGTTAGTTTAGTTTAGGTTCCTTCCTGTAGTAACACTGGATGAATACTTGGGATGACTGTCGCTAGACCTTTGGGAAGAAGAGGAATGTTGTCAAAATAAAGTTAGTTTAGTTTGAGTTTCCTCCAGTAGTACACTGGACGAAATAAATTATTCTTACTGGATCTCTAGAGATAATCGCCGTGGTCGAAAAAGTTAAAGAGAATAAGATACTGAAGCGAAACCAACCAATATTTTAACATTCAATATTTTAAAGGTACATACACGCCAAAAATCGTCAAAACCTCGGCTACCGTTTGAAAATCAACCACTTGGCAGACCGTCATGACGATGAGTTGAGTATGTTACGAGGTCGGCAACGCACAACGGGTTACAACGGAGGGAAACCGTTCAATCCGAGCGTTATGGTTGACGATGTCCCAGATTCCATCGATTGGCGATTGAAAGGAGCTGTGACGCAGGTGAAAGACCAAGCTATCTGTGGCTCATGTTGGTCATTTGGGGCAACTGGTGCAATAGAAGGAGCATTGTTCTTACATGTAAGTTTTAGGTATTATAGTTCTGGAGTACACACGTAAAAATCTCACAACGTGTCAACAATATGTGTTCGCAACAGGCTTGTGGCAAGCTTGTCAACAAGGTGTAACAATGCTGTTATTTTATCAAGTTGCTACAAGGTTGTCACTCACAACTTGTTGACAAATTGTTGAATTGCAGGACGATAACAAGTTGTTGAAACAACTTGTAACAATTCTGGTGAGCTCAACAACCTTGTAGCAAGTTGTCAACAAGCCATTGACAACTTGTCAACAAGCTGGGAACGAGCAGTTTGAACACATCCTGTTGACAAGTTGTTGGAACAGCATTGCTACAAGTCTGCTGCAGGATTGTTACAACTTGTGCATTTTTACGTGTGTAGCGCGTCGAGAATGCTAATATTTGATGTTTCTTACTCTATCAGACTGGAAACAGGATTCGTCTGTCGCAACAAGTGCTCATGGATTGTTCATGGGGTTTTGGTAATAATGCATGCAATGGTGGTGAAGAATTTCGTGCCTACCAGTGGGTTATGAAACATGGTGGCATACCCAGCGAGTTTTCGTATAGACCTTATCTCGGAATGGTAAGTTGTGACTAAAATGTGACTAAAAATAGGCTCACTTAGCGTACATGTGTATATAATTATATGACTGTTATAATTTGACCGTCGATTTATTTGTTGAAATATTGAGAAGCAATTATTTTCAATGTCGCGTATTCGCGATGAAAGTGTTCAGACACGTTTGCGCAAAATACTTTCCCGGACTAAACAGAACATTAATGTTCTGCTTGGTACTCAATGTTCTCCTTGTTTTTTTAAGAATGGCTACTGTCACTTCAATTCCTCGGATGTAGCCGCCAAGATAGACGGTTATGTTAATGTCACATCAGGAAGTGAGGAAATGTTGAAAGTAGCCATTGTCTCACATGGTCCTACTGCTGTGGGAATTGACGCTTCACATAAATCATTTGCGTTTTACTCTGATGGTGTCTATTACGAACCAAAGTGTGGTAAGTTGTTAGAAAGTTGTTTTGTTACAACGAGATTTCCATACTGATAAATTTGGCTATACAGGGTGTATAAAAAAAACGCAACCTCGGAATTTCCTAAGAAATCACTTTGTAATTCTTAAGCATTTGATTTTAGGCCCCTGGGAATTGAAATCGAATTGCTAATAGATCATATTACTGTTGTTGTGCATTAAATAAATGCATAAATTTTGCTTTATGCACTCGCGTGTGCAGTAATCTTGACAGTTGTGCTATTTTAAATTCCCAGGCGCCTAAAATCTTTTGTCTTCAAAACAATGTCGATTTCACCCTGTATAACGTTGTTTACATCACCTAAACCACAATTTTAGACAATTCACATGCCTAGTAACGACTATTGTTCTAGTTTGGCAGGAGCATAAAATAGAACAAAGGTAACTAAGCATCAGAATTAGACAAATGTCTCTCTGTCTGTAGAAATTGTAGGTTTCTGCCAGAGAGCCTATAGACCCATTGCACATGACGTCACAGCGCCGGCGACGATGCATCTGGACGACAAATTAGCAATCTATCCATAATATAACTTTTGTAAACAAAGCAAATTTTTAAAACTTTATAATAATTTTGTATTAAAATGGTTCATTTTCGCGCTGTATGTGGTTGTTGTACCCGAACAGATATTGTTAGGAAGCATTTGGAGGACACTCTAAGGATTTGTGACGTCAGTGCAATGGGTCTATAGTTGCATTTTTAGCAACATTCTCGTACCCAGAGCCCTTCTTACGCGCCGTGCGACGAGGGGCTCTGGCCAAATCCATAACCGGATACCATAAAAACATGGTAATAGAATATATCCGGTATTAGAACAATAACCTTCGTTGTGGCCAATCAGATGCCAGTTTGATATGGATTTGGCCAGAGCCCCTCGTCGCACCGCGTGTAAGAAGGGCTCTGGGTACGAGAATGTTTTAGCAATTGCTCCTGGTTAGATCTCAGGCCTTATCCTTGAGCGCGGTATCAAACATTTCCAATCAAAGCATATCTACTCAAAATTACTGTATATAGGTAACAAACCAGAAGATTTGGACCATGCGGTACTGGCTGTGGGCTATGGTACCATGAAAGGTAAAGATTACTGGTTGATTAAGAATTCTTGGTCAACTCACTGGGGCAACGATGGTTATATCCTTATGTCTACCAAGGATAACAACTGTGGAGTCACCACTGATGCTACCTTTGTTGAAATGGCTTGAAATACTGGATTACACAAATGAATATATAACTTGATTGTTGGGTCTAATTATCCTGGATTGAATGAGTAGTTTACAGGCTAGTTTACACTCTCAAAGTTTCTGTAATTACAGTAGGAATTTTGGATAAGTAAGTTCTAAGTTTTGAAAGATTTGTAAGAAATGTTTAAAGGAACTGACTGGAACTTACTTAGTGTTTAACACTGAGTCAGTACCTCAAATATTTCTTACAAATCCTTCAAAACTTAGAATTTACCTATGTAAAATTCCTACTGTGATCACAAAAACATTATAGTGTAAACCATGCCTAATACCTACAACATATACTAATTGATGTATCACATTATATAGAGTTTGGAATGTCAGAAAATAAATGTCCATTGAATGCGAGCAACATTTGACTAAGAATTTATTCCTAGTGAAATTAAAAGTAAGCATCTTTCGCCTCTGAGATAATGGTTAGTTTCTTTTTTCTTCGGGTAATGTTGACAATGTGGGTTAAGATAAATCCCTGATTTGCTTGAGAACATCGCAACGAATTAATATACAGAGTAACAGTACAACATATTTATTTTAAACTCAAATAAACAACTGAATATATATATATATATATATATATACATATATATATATATATATATATATATATATATATATATATATATATATATATATATATGTGTATATATAATTATTCATCACCATTTTATAATACAATGATTCGTATATTTACATAAACTTGAAACTAATTAATTCCATTTAAGAACAATTTAAGTTAAATTAGCATTCAAAATATTTAACATGACAATATTTATACTTAACTGTCTGTGATCAGAAATATCAAGAAATGGGCCCGCTTTCTTTTATTCTATCCTTCGACCAATAAGGATGTAATGGTTTGACTCTTGTTGATTTTGACAAACCAACCCTAAGCTTTCGTCTTCCTTGCCTTGCCAAGATAGCTGTCTGTGAGGGTAATCCTATGTATGGGAAATAACAGTAAAATAATTGGTGAAACTCATCAATAATGCATGAAGAAAACACAAAAGAAATCATAACCGTGAAAGAGTTTGTATATCCGTAATTCATTCATGTTAAATTGTTGAAGAATACCAATGTTCTCATCAAGACGTTACGTTTCACAAGCCATTTGATTTAGTTCGGCTCGAGTTTGTATATCCGTTTGTATATGCAACAGTGAACACGGCCGTTCATGTTTATACTTTTGTATTAAAATATTTCAGTGCATATTACCTTGATCATATGATACAGGTGTAATGCAGGATTCTTCCTTTACGGCCTCGAATGTTTTGTGGCTTTGTCGAGAATACTGCAATGATGTATTTGTGCTATCCATTATAACATCGTCTGCACCAGATGGAACTGCGCGAGATGAATCTTTCATTGGCTGCGCCTGCGACTGATCCTGGGCATTATACATATCTGGAACAATTTGTGTAGTCAGATAACGAGCGTGCACGAGAGATTCTTCAGAGTATTTAAGAGTATCGCCTTGATTGTCATGTTCGAAGGTTGTTGCAGAACGTATCTTAGTTCTTGGGTGTTCATCAAATTCTAGGAAAAATATTGAATATAAAGAAAACGAAGTCCTTATTACGATGTGATTGGTTGGTTTATACTATTAAAGTTTCTGTGATCACAGTAGGAATTTTGAATAGGTAAATTCTAAGTTTTGGAGGATTTAAAAGAATTGTTTGAGGGAGCTGACTCAGTGTTGAACACTAAATCAGTTCCTACTGTGATCACAGAAACGTTTATAGTGTAAACCAGTCTTTAGGCAATTACCTGTTTCATATTGCTCGACACTTTCGCCAATTTCACCATTCAAACAACCATGTCTTAACCAAAGTTCATAACTTTGTTCAAAGTTCATCTTCTGTTTCTTATTTGGAAAATCTGTCTCGATTGCTGGCTCGCAGGTTTCCTCAAACTCATTCACGTGGTCCGGGGAAGATAGAAATGAATGAGCGTATTTCTCAAGCTGGAACTCTTCATGACAATGTGCGTTTGCTGTATTCTCATTCCACACACCAGCCAGGATGTTTATTTCAAGGGATCCAGTATCAGTTAGTGCAATTTTGGGAAAGGTTATTTCTTCTTTGGTGAGACTACGTTGGTGAAGAATCTCGTTATCTGCAGTCGGCATAGCAGGGACTTGAAAGTCCTTAAAAATAATTGAGAAGTTGATATAGATAGTATAACCTATTTAGGTATTAAGCAAAATGTTTTATTTATACTGAATAGCTTTATCAGTTATAAAGATTTCTCCCTGGCAATCCAGTGAAGGCTGTCCCTTATTGTTTCAGTGTGACTGCAAGAAGATATTGCAGTACGTAAAGAGAATTTGTGGTGTTTGGTAGAATTAAACTAGAAGCACTCTTCTCACAATTAAAATTATATATATATATATATATATATATATATATATATATATATATATATATATATATATATATATATATATATATATATATATATATATATATATAT
>CACRXK020000705.1:0-70431 GCA_902702795.2 Paramuricea clavata | reverse complement strand
GTGTTTCTTTCATTAATTTCACAACACTATAACGACAATCAAGCGGATCCAATTTGGATTCATAGGCACAGCCAACACTGAACCATCTCGCCTCACAAGTGTTCCGTCCAGGCCTTGTGACCCTGGATGGGCATTTAAAAGGAAGGAAACCACACTGTAAACTATAATTCTCCATTGATGATACCTTACTGCTCAACCAAAACTTGAATGCTCACGAGTGGAAGGAAACATTCAAGGTAATCCTATTGGGGGGGGGGGGGGAGGGGATTGTGAATATCTGGAATCTGTGGATGGTCGGGAAATGGCATTTTCAGAGACTTCATTAATTTATTGATTATGATTCCAGAGATGCTATGAATTTTTATACTTGGAAAATGTACTTCTTTTCTTCCTGAGATTTTATCATCTGGGACACAAATAGGGAATAAAAGTTACGAGTCCTATAGATCTAATTACGAGAGCTATAACATACTGATTCCCCAAGCGGTCTTATAAAAGTAGGATTTTATGAGGAAAAGTAGTAAAATCAAGCATTTTGCCAATTTTTAATAAAAAATAGGAAAAGTAGGAAAGTTGAAGAAAAGTAGGAAAAAGTAGGAAAAGTAGGACGACAAGAAAGCCTGCTTGATAGATAACTGTCTTGGCACAGCATCATGTTCTCGTGTTAAATTAGAATGTTTTATCAACTTTGTTAATAATTCCCATCCAGTACTCCAGTTCACATTGGAGATCAGTGAGACCAGCGTCTCATTCTTAGATATTAGGCCGTTTGCTGTGTACACTTCGAAAAGTGCATGCCCACAGAAAATTGAACTGAAATATTTTTGCGGGACCTCACACTTTTGAACCCGGCGAGTTCAAATCCGTAAACGTTCCCGCTCCATAGATCCGCAGTTTTTTCAATCACAAACTGCTATTTCATCTTCACTAATTTCACGACAACGTTTTTCATTGTTCAACGACACGGACGGATGAAAACACACGATTGCATAACTCAAAATTATTCATTCCTATGAACCAGTCTCTAGATTCAACAAAAAACCCTTTTGCTCCGATCATTTTGAGTTGTGTAATTTTAAGCGCATTGCACGTAAACATATCTTGTCTACAACTTTGGGAAGGTACCGATATCGCTTTCTAACATCCTCAGTTCTGTATAAAATCACAACGACGTTAATGTTAAGTCTTTGGGATATGTCTCTGGGCTGAAATATAATTGCTTACATCCGATCAAATTGTTTTTATACAGTACAACGATGTAAAATGGTGATCTTATGTAATTGGGTCAGAATTTAGATTTCCAACTTATCTTTGCATTTCAACTATTATATCAGTTGGTGCTATTCTGTGCGATAAGCGAATGTTATTGGAAAGAAGGCTTTCATATACGTTGAAATCACCAAATAAACAGCTCATGCACACATTTCTCCACAGACTGCACTTCGTTGTAAGTTTGCAATATTTTATATTTTGGCACTTATCTTTGTCTTTGTTGTGAACATTTATTCTTCTAGCTAGTTTATGTTTATTTAAGATTGATCCTGTCGTAAGTCTTCTACCGACAACCCATCGGCATCGACAATATTTCATTTAGCGTTGTCTTTGTCGTTACGTTGGCTTCCCGCATTACCTTTTTTACTTTCATCGCGTCAAAAGAGTCATTTTTCAGAATAGTGACGTGGGCAAAAGACTTACGTCCTTCTGATTTTATAGAGATATCACTCAACCTCGTACCCAGGGCATTTTACCTCCTACGGCGTCGGCGAAAGTGGAGGTAAAATACCCTGGGTACGAGGTTGGATATCACTAGAACTGAGGATTTTCTAAAGCGTTATCAGTACCTTCTCAAAGTTGTAGACAAGATATCATATGTTGTCCACGTCCAACACGTCCAATTACATAACAAATTTTTGTGTGACAATCGATTGAGTGACACAATCGTTTGTCGTCATCGATCCGTGTCGTTGAACAATGAAAAAGTCGTGCAATTAGTGAAGATAAAATGGCAGTTGGTGAGAAAACTGCGGCTCTCCCGTAAAAATATTTCAGTTCCGAGACATGGAAAATGAATATGAAAGGGAACGATATCGCGACGCAGCAAACGGTCTATGTATCAATCTAGTAATAAACTAGTTACTTCCGTGCTCCACAAGCTTACTGACTCCCATAGCTATTTTCTATTTTCCTATTCCCACCCCAAAATGTCGATTCCCTTCTCTCAGATCCTTCGTCGCATTTGCAGTGAAGAGGACTTCCAAGCCAAAGGTCTGGAAATGAGCGAGACACCTTTTTGTCCAACATGGTTATCTCACCTCTCTATTAGACACTGCCTTTTCGAAGGCCTCCAAAATTCCCCGATCTGAGACCCTTACAGACCATGTGTCTAATGTCACAGGTAACAACAAAATCCCCCTAGTATTAACTTATCATCCTTTTAATTTCAAAGTTAAAGATGTTATTTGGAAGAATTTCCATATTTTGAAAAACGACCCCGAAACATCTTCCATTTTCTCCAATGACCACTTAGTCTCTATTCGAAAAGCAAAAATATTCGTGAAACCCTATCTCGTAACTCCCCATCACAGGACTCGTCGTGACAGAATGGCACGTTTCCTTGCCGGGGTTGCCAAATGCAAAACCTGTGATTTTATAGATTCTGCCACCACCAATTCAGCTCCAAAATCTCAAAATCTCAAGACTGGAGGCATGGGCGTACCGGAAGGAAAAAATTAGGGGGGCGGAAAGAAAATTGCCCGACTTTTCGGGATTTTGCCCGACTAGTACCAAAAATTTTTTTCCGGAAAAACCATTTTAGGGGCCATTTTAGGGGTCAAAAAAATTTTCCGGACAACCAAAATTTTTCGGAACATACACAATGATGTTAACCAGCTGTTGTCAGACATTTTAATACTGGCAACCATATTGTTTCAGATGTGGAAATGCGAGCCCTCGGTCGCATTTAATGAACGCGTTTTTCCTATGTTTAGCTGTATCTGTCTTTGCCTGTCAAAGCACGCCTTGATAGTACTTTTAATTCTTACCCTCTGATTTCTGAGTAAATTTATGGGTGTATTTCAATGTATATTAAAGACGAAACAAGGAAAAAAACTAAATAATTCAATTTCCTACTTTTGAAAATTTTCAGCAAACGATTCAAAAAGATGATTTTGTGCGTCAAATACAAACCATCACTCTCCAGACGGTCGCCATGTTGGACATCAAGGGGAATTCTGCCGGTACTGCGATAGGCATTAAGTTCCGGTATCATCAGTGCTCTCACTTTTAAGGAATTATCCTTAACAATAGGAATTTTGAAGAGTTTTAAGGATTTTTTTAAGGAATTTAGGTTTTTGAGGATTTTTTTAAGGAATTTCCGAAACATTTTATCTTGAACTAGAAATGTTGGACGGAGGATAACACGCCACGCAAATGAGATTTAAACTTGAAAGAACTGAAAAAAAGAGGAAAAAAACACTTTTTGCAACTATGTGATCAGGCCTTGTAGTAATTTTACCAATTTAAGGAATTTTAAGGAAATCTGAGGAATTTTCGAGCTTTTTCTCAGGAATTCGAAAATTTGATTGTGAGAGCACTGGGTATCATACACTGATATCATACCATCAATGATTTGATTCCATCAATTTTGGGAATTCGAATATTAAATGTTTGCTGTGTTTCTTTCATTAATTTCACAACGCTATAAGTTGAAGTGACCTGTTTATATTTAGGAATTGAAGTTCGATCCTGTGGGCATTCGTTGAATATCGTTTTGGGATTGGTAAGTGTATAATATATTAGCTTTCATAAATATATAAAGCAAAACAGCAAATATATGCGGCCAGCCTGAGTCAGGCGAATAAAACATTCCTATACTACTACTGTAGCGGTGGTGGACTTTGGTTTAGTTATAGATATAAGGATATGAATATTTATTTCTGCTGAATTTTTTGTCTCATTCATTTCTGGTTTCATTGGCCTTGACTTGATACAATTGAATCATTTTGATGATTTGACATTTTTATCTCTTGTCATGTCATGTTATGATAGTACGTTTATCAAATGCTTTATCCCTATTAACTTTAACGTGTAGTTGTAGCTGTTTCGTGTATACTAAAGTAAACATTGCCACATATTTCAACATATGTTATTGTCTGGTCACAGATGTTGTTATGTCAACATCAAAATGTCTACCCTGTGTACCGATCGCTTTATTTTGTTGAAGGTTTTGAGGATTTTTGAATAATATTTATTCGAAAATCCTCAAATTATTCAATAAAATAAATCACTTGCTACACAGGCTACAAAATGTCTTGCACACAGTGGCGGCACCAGGCCTCAGAATTTGGGGGGCCATTTGAGGGGCAAACTCGTATTTGGGGGCCAAGATAGAATTTTTGAAAAGGTACTACTATTCGCCCATGCCGTTGTCACAGGACTTCCCTCCCCATGAGATTCGTCCCCCTCTCAAAAGGGCCGGGGCGGTACCTATTCCTTGGAATATCGCCCCCGGGGGTGAATATTTTTTGAATATCGCCCCCCAGAGGACGAATGTCCCAGGAATATCCACCCCCCTTAAGGATATTTGCCCCCCCCCCATATATGCGATGTGGTTTATTCAAATAAGTTTGTGATACTTTTATCTCATTAGTGCCTTACATGTTTGAGAATTTAACTTTCCAAAACTAAAGCTTTTTTGTATTTTTTGAAACGTATTATTGGAGTATGGGCAAGTTTTATCATTCAGAGATTTACAAACTAATATTGAAACTGTAAAAAACAGTTTCATGTATACGTGCAATCACCAATGAGTAATGACAACGTATAAGCCATACATTTTCCGACAACGACAAAACGCTTGTGTAGCCTTTTAGTTGCTTTCAGTGATTAATAATTTTTTTTGAGTGGGGGGGGGGCAAAATGGGGGGATAATTGGGTGGGCATTTGCCCGCCCTTGGCGCCGCCACTGCTTGCACAGACTTCCTGAATGCAGGGATGGATTTACTGGGGCTAGGGTTGCACTGGGGGGGGGGGCTATTTGTCATGATAAAGCAAAAAATTATTAGAGACAAAATGAGATACTAACAGTAATTTGAGATATAACATGATGATAAGCAAATTGTGAACAACAATTACAATTCAAATACAGTAGTCAAGCAAGACTTTGCAGTAGTGAAGCAAGTTCATGGGCGGGAAGCACACATGACTGACACAACTCGCACCAGAGCTGGCAGAGCACCCCCCTCCCGGCCTCCCCCCTATCAGATCATGCTAGATCCATCCCTGCCTGAATGTGTTTAATTATTTAAGGACTTGACTGCACATGATAGTAAAGCATTGGTAAAATAGTGATATCCACTGATGTATGAGGTGTGATATATCCGCCAAAATTCATATATTCAATTATGCCATTGGAAATTGCATTTATGAAGTCCAGTTGTGCGATTATGATATTCGATATTAGGATATTCGAATTTAATTCGGCATGAAACACTGAGTCATTATTGAAATTTTATTCGGCGTGAAACAGTCATTATAATTGAAATTTCATTCGGCGTGAAACAGTCATTATTGAAATTTTATTCAGCGTGAAACAGTCATTATTGAAATAGTCATTCGGCATATTCGACTTCCGGTTTAGCAGGAAAAACACGCGGGAAATTGTAATTCCAGCATGGCCGAAAGCGAATTAAGCCAATTTAAGTCAATAGCATGCTGTTTCTTTGTTGTAAGAGGCGATAAGATTGATCAGAGAATGGCCTGGATCATCAAATGATGTTTCTTTAGCACAAGTAGCGAGTCCAAATGTAATTTCTCAAAGCGAATGCATGCTACTACATCATCTGGCGTCATTACCGTCAGGCCCGTCAATACATCAAATCCAGAAAGAGTGTTCACTTGGGAAATTTTAGAAATCGTTTTGCGTTTTATGGGCATAATGGTCGGCGACGTCTAAGTTCCTCAACCCAGTTGTTTTCAATACGCCTACATTTACAATACGTCTACACAATAGTCTGCATTCAGAATACGTCTACACAATACGACTACATTCACAATATGTCTACACAATAGTCTACATTCAGAATACGTCTACACAATACGTCTACATTCACAATACGTCTACACAATACGTCTACATTCACAATACGTCTACACAATACGTCTACATTCAGAATACGTCTACACAATACGTCTACATTCACAATACGTCTACATTCACAATACGTCTACACAATACGTCTACATTCACAATACGTCTACACAATACGTCTACATTCAGAATACGTCTACACAATACGTCTACATTCACAATACGTCTACATTCACAATACGTCTACACAATACGTCTACATTCACAATACGTCTACACAATACGTCTACATTCAGAATACGTCTACACAATACGTCTACATTCACAATACGTCTACATTCACAATACGTCTACACAATACGTCTACATTCACAATACGTCTACACAATACGTCTACATTCAGAATACGTCTACACAATACGTCTACATTCACAATACGTCTACATTCACAATACGTCTACACAATACGTCTACATTCACAATACGTCTACACAATACGTCTACATTCAGAATACGTCTACACAATACGTCTACATTCACAATACGTCTACATTCACAATACGTCTACACAATACGTCTACATTCACAATACGTCTACACAATACGTCTACATTCAGAATACGTCTACACAATACGTCTACATTCACAATACGTCTACATTCACAATACGTCTACACAATACGTCTACATTCACAATACGTCTACACAATACGTCTACATTCAGAATACGTCTACACAATACGTCTACATTCACAATACGTCTACATTCACAATACGTCTACACAATACGTCTACATTCACAATACGTCTACACAATACGTCTACACAATACGTCTACACAATACGTCTACACAATACGTCTACACAATACGTCTACACAATACGTCTACATTTACAATACGTCTACACAATACGTCTACATTTACAATACGTCTACATTCACAATACGTCTACACAATACGTCTACATTTTACAATACGTCTACACAATACGTCTACATGTACAATACGTCTACATTTTACAATACGTCTACACAATACGTCTACATTCACAATACGTACTACATTTACAATACGACTACATTCACAATACGTCTACACAATACGACTACATTTACAATACGTCTACACAATACGACTACATTTACAATACGTCTACACAATACGACTACATTTACAATACGTCTACACAATACGTCTACATTCCCAATACGTCTACACAATACGACTACATTCACAATACGTCTACACAATACGACTACATTCACAATACGTCTACACAATACGACTACATTTACAATACGTCTACACAATACGACTACATTTACAATACGTCTACACAATACGTCTACATTCACAATACGTCTACACAATACGTCTACACAATATAGTCTACACAATACGTCTACATTTCAATACGTCTACACAATACTGTACGTCTACATTCACAATACGTCTACACAATACGTCTACATTCACAATACGTCTACACAATACGTCTACACAATATAGTCTACACAATACGTCTACATTTCAATACGTCTACACAATACTGTACGTCTACATTCACAATACGTCTACACAATACGTCTACATTCACAATACGTCTACACAATACGTCTACACAATATAGTCTACACAATACGTCTACATTTCAATACGTCTACACAATACTGTACGTCTACATTCACAATACGTCTACACAATACGTCTACATTCACAATACGTCTACACAATACGTCTACACAATATAGTCTACACAATACGTCTACATTTCAATACGTCTACACAATACTGTACGTCTACATTCACAATACGTCTACACAATACGTCTACATTCACAATACGTCTACACAATACGTCTACACAATATAGTCTACACAATACGTCTACATTTCAATACGTCTACACAATACTGTACGTCTACATTCACAATACGTCTACACAATACGTCTACATTCACAATACGTCTACACAATACGTCTACACAATATAGTCTACACAATACGTCTACATTTCAATACGTCTACACAATACTGTACATACGTCTACATTCACAATACGTCTACACAATACGTCTACACAATACGTCTACACAATACAGTACGTCTACATTTACAATACGTCTACACAATACGTCTACATTTACAATACGTCTACTGTACATTAAAAGGCGCTTGATATCATGACATGTTCGCTCGGCCATGTTGGAGTTACAATTTCCCGTGTGCTTTTCCCGCTAATACTGAATGACTATTTCAATAATGACTGTTTCATGCCGAATGAAATTCGAATAACATAATATCGAATATCATAATAGCATAACTGAACTTCATAAATGCAATTTCCAATGGCATAATTGAATATATGAATTTTGGCTGATATCACACCTCATGCTGATGTAGCTATATGTGAATTGGTAGTATAATAAACTATATGTTTGCACAGTTTAAGATTTCATGGCATACTATAAAACTCATGTTTCCAAGATAATGTTGTCTAGGCTTTTAATAAAATTAGTCTATAGAAGGTTATTTAAATGAACTGTAGCAATGACCTGATTTCTTGAAACTGAAAGAAACAGCGCTATTATAAACCTAGGTAATATGCTCAGAACTATGCTATTAAAACCTCAAATATTATTTGGTGGACATTTTATTGGACCCTGGAATTTAGGTAGTAAAACCATGCATATGTTCTAACGACTCAGCATTCAAGTTGACACAACAAACATTTGCCTTTCACTTCTCGAATCTCCTCAAGGCTGAGTTGTTAAGATGAACAAATGTGCGAATGAAATTGAAATATTAAACGAGACTTACCTGTAAAGTGAAATTTGACCATTGATTCGCAGAGACAAAATCAAACTTCACCTTACAGGTAAGTCTCGTTTATTTTTCTATTCTGCTTCATATTTGGTCATTGTCGCTATACGGAGTCACGTGAAATTTTAAAGGGCTAAATTGCAGAATACCCGTCCACTAGTTATATTATACTGTAATATTATAGCCACTATTTCACTCGATACGCGGATACTGTCAGAACATACACACGCCTTGTTCTTATGTTTTTTTCGACTCATGAAACATGCAAAATTGTCAATCATATTCACTGTCTATTATTAAATAACTAGAAAAACATGCATGCAGTAACCCCTCGCCAAATATTTTCCAAACATTAAAGTAACATGAAATATTCAGAAATGACCAACACTGAACGCAGGCTCGCGCTCAAGTGTTGCCATGACAACACCATATTCTTAAATTTTAATTTTTTTTTAATATTTTTTCTACAAAACTGCAAAATAGTTGAAAGATTCATACTTTTAACTATACAACAATAAATTTCCGAAATATATATTGTAGATATTTTATTTTGCATTTTGTGACCTTTGATTTAATGTAAAATTTAACTGATTTAACTTGAAACACTTCGTAAAATGTTTTGAAATGTTCATTCAACTAAACTACATTTTGCCGATAAACTGTTTGACTTTATAATAAAACATTTCAGTGGCGTAGCCAGCCCGATAATTTAGTCCCGCTATGCAAATTTAAAATTATCATCATTATTCATTTCTTTAGAAATTGATTGTTTTCACAGAGTCAATGAACACGAGAATATTTGCATAGCGGGACTAAATCGTCGGACTGGATACGCTACTGAATAAGTTTAATACAAAAAAAAACAAATTGTTTGGTAATTTCAGTTCAATCTTCAAATCAATTTGTTCGCCTTTACATTTTGAGATTTTTTCGCAAATTAAACGGTAATTTATGAAACTTAGAGCTTCGTTGAAAAGGAAAACAGTTCATCTTTTTAGGCAAAAAGTTAAAGCAACAAAATTCGTTAACTATTCAAAGAAAACTTGCCGTATATTTCACGATTTCCCATAATAAATCAATTCTTCTCATTTCTTCAAACAAAATTGCTTCAAGCTTGTTGTTTATGAAACAATTTTCCAAATAAAGATCTTTTAAAATTGAAATCTTGCTTATCCCACTCCTACAAGCAATCTGCTATACTTTTGAGATCAGTGAGGATGACCACCTACTGATGAACTTTAGACTTCGCTAATGCTTCGCTTCCCCGGGTGTAAATAGCCAGGGGCAATTAGTACCCTCGCACGGCGCTCGAGGATTAACCAATAGATTATTGTTACTTATTTAATCTAAAGTCAACAAAATATCAATAGACTCTCTCTCATAGTTCTATAGTTCTCTTTGTAACCTTCTACTGGATAAATAACAGCAATTCTACTTACAGGTCTTTCATATTCTCCAGAACTTGTCTTCACTCTAATGTTTCGAACCTTACCGTCTTTGCCAGGACACACGTTTATAACTTCGCCAACTGTCTAGGCTGCGTAGCAGGCGTTTACCGGACGGGCGGGTACAGCGGAAACGCTTGCCCAAATTGGCTATGACAAATTTGTTTTCGCCCATTAAGGATGATTGACGTTTTGTAATTAGCACCTTCACCCATTATCCAATCATATATAGTCGAGATTTATATTTAGCATCATGCATGCTTTTTGCTCGGCAACTACGGAGAATTGCAGAGATTTTATGCACTATTTAAAACACGAGCAGCAGTGTTTTATCAGATATAAAGATGGTCTGATAAAACACGCACTGCGAATGTTTTAAATTGCTTCAAAAACGATCGATCTAGTATACGTTAAGGCCTGGTTCCTCGGGCGCTTTTTCTCGGCGAAATGCGAAATATTTCGCCTGTTTCTTTTGAATTGCGACCACTCGAATAAATTATTTCTACTTGATTGCCCACAATTCAAAAGAAACAGGCGAAATATTTCGCATTTCGCCGAGAAAAAGCGCCCGTGGATTCAGGCCTTTATTGGCGAAGTAGCTTTCAAAAAATTCGATGTGTATATGTAGAGAAAATCATTAAAATTTATGCAAATCAAGGGAAATCTCTATCGCATATCAAGTATACGACACGTTTATGATTTTTCTTTGTGTTTTCCTCATGAATTATTAATGAGTTTTTGAAGCTATTTTAGACAACAGTCATTCACAACGTGCACAGAGCTTTTATCTTTTAAAAGACTCCTGAACCACGGTTGTTTAACGTATTCTGAATATAACAGTTGAGCATGTTGAGCATGTTTTGCATGCACGGTTGTTTAACGTATAGCAAATATGACAGTTGAGCATGTTTTGAAATGTTATTCTTAAAATCATCATTCAACCTCATAGCTGCAATGCCAAGTGCATGATATAGCTTCAACTATCTGGTCTTGAATTATACTTTAAAGTGAACAAATAACAAGACAACTATATTAAAGAAATATTCAGGATATATTGAAAATGTATAATTGAAAGATCAAATTTTTCCGTATTCCTAGGAAGAATCGCGATAACCGGCGTCTTCACCACGTAGCAAATTAATAATATAATTTCTCTGTTCTGGTTCAACTGAATTTCGAAGCCTAAATACTTGAAATATAAGAAAGTTTCCTCGAAAGCATTAACAGGCAGCATATTTTTGATACGCGACTATAAACGCGTCAACGCGAGCAAAATTATTGTTGACATTTGAGTTACGTAATTAATTCCGTTAACGAGATTAACCAATGGGAAGTTTTTCCGAAGATTCTTCGGAGAAGAACAAATTAATCATAGGCATTTGGGCAGGCGTTTATTTAACGACGCCCTTTCTTCTCCCTCCCGCACTAAACGCCTGCTACGCAGGCTACCAACTGTCCAGCTTCCTCGTATTGCGTTCGAGTTTTCAATTACTACAACATCGTTGACACGAACGTTTCTTCTATCTGCATTTCACTTTCTACGGGGAACTAACGCTGGGAAAACATCTTGCCAATGTTTCCAAAAATCATCTACTAATCTCTGAACGAACTCAACACGTTTACGTGGATCTCGAGTCTTCTTGAACGGTCTTTGTGGTACTTTCGACGACCCACGTTCAAGCAGAAGA
Source organism: Paramuricea clavata (assembly GCA_902702795.2). Taxonomy (NCBI): domain Eukaryota; kingdom Metazoa; phylum Cnidaria; class Anthozoa; order Malacalcyonacea; family Plexauridae; genus Paramuricea; species Paramuricea clavata. The sequence goes on along the minus strand of CACRXK020000705.1, from coordinate 58,386 downwards.
TCATTAGGACAAATATACGAACCTTCGCTTGGATCAGTTGTAACGCGGCCAATTGGTCGTTGGTTTATCAGGTTTGCGATCTCTAATAAACAGGTGTTCAAATGGTGTTAGTTTCTGTTCTCCAACTGCCTTCTTTTAAGTGCTCGTTTACAACTTTTAATCATACTCTGCGCAACCATTCTGGTTGGGCGCTGTGGGTGTAATAAATTGCCATTTAATTCTTTTTTCTGCTGCAAACTCCCTTATTTTTTTCTTTATTCCATCCTATCAATTCTTTATTCTCTTTAGCCCCTACTAACTGTGTCCCAATGTCACTTAGAATCAATGCAACCATTGTCTAACAGGAATTGCAAAAAAATCGATCCAAGACTTGTATAAGTTGCATAACTGAATAGTCAACTGCTAGTTATAAGTGAACAAGAGGTCAGAAATCAGACGAGAACGTCAAATGTTATTGATTCGTACATTCTGCAAGCAGCTTACAAGTTTAAAAAGTAAAAGATACAATACCTGAGTCAGTTGTTATCTTATTTTTTCAACAATAGTTTGATATTTTGTACGATTGTGGCCCATGTTGGTTGTTTGTTTTGGCCATATAAACCACAACAAAACAAAAGTTTCCTTTTCCGATTGATCCCAGCATCTTTTACGTTAAATATTACATTATATTGTCTCTGAAGTATAATTTCAACTTTCGGCAAAAATTTCTTTGTCAATTTTCCAGCGTTTATTCCCGTTTCCTAGGATACCAGGCCTCATCACGATTTATGAATAAGGTCTTTGATTCGTGCTTTTGTTTCGTCCAACCTTGACGTGATACGGACCAAAATAATCACACGCTGTATTGGGAAATGGTGGAGTATATGGTACGAGACTAATTTCAGGAAGGTCGGCCATTTTCTGGCTTTTACACGTTGCTTGCATTTTCTTGCAGAACACGCATTCAACTTGACTAATTTAGCAAGGTTTTGGACTCTGAGTATCCAATATTTTCGTCGAATCTTTGCCTACATGCAGTTGCGGCTACTCCAGAGTGTCCACATTGGTGAGCTCGACGAGTAATGAGTTTAGATGTCCAGTGATCCCTAGACAATAACACTGGATGTCTGGTATCGTAAGATCAACTCTACCTTCAACTCTGATAACATCTTTCGAGTCGGTAGTCGAATCAAGCTTTTGCAATTGTTCTTTCGCAAGACTGTTTTGCCTGCTTTTCTGATTTTGCTTTATCCGAAAGGTTTTGACTTTCCAGCTCATGTACGGACAGACAACTACTTCTTGGGATATCTGGGTTTTCTGTTATCTTTTTCTTCACACAAGCTTTCAAATTTTAGTAGAATCTGAAAGAAGAACTCCTGTAAATGAACTGTTGATAAACCCCGAGAAGACAAAGTTACTCTTGATTGGTGAAAACGTGCGAAAAGTTGGGAGATGGATCTTGAAAAAAAAACAACAGAGGACGCCTTTTGCATAGTGCTAACTGCCTCTTACCTAGGCGTCTCTTTGTAAAAAAAACAGCGATGCGCGTATGACGAGTTTACATGAAGTATTGTAGAAGCGAGAGAAAGGCGAAGGGGCTGACGGGAAGAGTGCACTTGCAACAATTTATAGTCTAGGACCTGTATGTGAGTTTGTATGCGTTTTCTTTAGCACATGTATTCTCAACTGCTATAGGGTAAAATGACCATGGCGGTCAACATGGCATATGTGCCAAAACCTGAATCGGGGATGAAAGTCCTGAAAATAACCCCACCCTGAAACGGCAGTGTCGAGATAGCTCTAACTTCCAAAAAGGAAAAGCGATAGCCTTTCTGAAGTGCTTATATTGTTGAGAAGGGTTAGGGGTGGTTATTGGAAGGAAAAGTTTGTCTAAGTATAATATCTTACAAGAAATGACCATGCACCACCATTTTTTATTGCTAATTATGCATAAAATATCTAGATTTAATTTCTGCCTGGCAGAAATTAAATTTTCTTATTTCCTAAAATAATTATCATGGGATGAAAAATATGCTTAATTTAATATAATAGGCCCTTTCAAGGTTTATTCCGCCATATTGCCGGGGGTGCAAAACATTGGGGCGAGCGCGCGGCCAAGCCATGGCTGCCATATATTTTACTAATGAGTGAGCGATAATTTTGTGTGGTCATTTTGTTGATTTTCTCATGCTATATTAAAAGATAGTCCAAATTTTTGTATTCTGGCTGATCTGTGTCTATTTTCAAACTACTGGTAAAGATTTCAATGGAATCTGATTGGGGGAACTCCGCCAATATGCTGATTTCTTCGACACCTTTAGGCGAGCTGTTTACAGTGGATTCACGACAACGAAACGCTGAAAACAGGGAGGGCTTTTATGTCCCTGTTTGTTTAAATTAAACAAAACAAGATTACAAATGAATCATGTTTAAAAACAAGACAACAGAGCTGTCGGGAAAGAAGAAAGACATCCAGGTGCTAGAGTGTAACCTGATACCAATGTCAATCTCACCTTTATATCACATAAAACTGAGCGAATCCAAAGGGTATATATTGGGAGATATTGAGAGTTTGAGTTGTTTATATTTTATGTTCTCATAAGAAATTATATTGCAAATAGTCATTTTACTTTGGCTGTTTATGGCTACAAAGGAGAAGCTTGAATACGAGGATTTCGTTGGGTTAACAGAGTGGGGAAAAGGTTGAACTTGTGGCAAGAGCATTTAAAGCGTATGAATTGGGTGCTCCAAAGAAATTTACACAGGAACAAATTTTTGAAGGTATTAAGAAGGAATACCAACAAAGGCTACAAACTAATGATATTATTAAGAGCGATCCTAACACTCTGTGCGATGAATATTGGAAAGATGACATTCAAACATGGCCACATCTTGATGATGGAATGCTACATTCTACGAGTAAAGGCAGTGGATGTTGAATATATTGGCAAATACAAAGATGAGAGGGCCTACTCATATTGGATGAGTGGATTTGTTGATATAATTTATGTTGCCAAATGCCCCATTGACAAGACCATGACATTTTTTTGTAAAGCTCAGTATGTCCATCACGAAGGATTTATGATGACTCACATATAAAAGTGTGGATGTGTGTCCTTGAACAGCTGGAACAGTTGGCATGTAATCATGTACTTGTAGTCCTCTATGCATAATATCAACTATGCTTACAACAAGCAATATATTTCCCCTGCCTGTGTGCCTGTACCAGTGTTCCCCAAGGATGGAACAAAGGAACATGAAAAGAAGTAAATCCAAGCAATCCCTATGTACAGTTCCATAGACAATATTTACATATTTTTCCTTTTATTAATTTGGGCTAAAGACCTACTAGATACTTTGTCAGGCTTTTTGCTTTAGGCCCCTAGTAAAGGTTTATAGTTAACTGTAAGATTTATAATATATTATTTTATTTTACAGTCAAATCAGAGAGATAATTTTCAGAGTAATAGAGGAACAATAATATGCAAATAGAATAATATGCAAATAGAATGTTTTCATCAAAAAATGCTGCTTAATTTGTTTTTTGAAGATGTATTGAGAGTTTATGTCTTTATTTTTTATTCTAGTGAGTTCCATACATCAACTCCATTATCAGAGAGAATATGTTTTACATAATTTGTTTTTTTATACCACTTGTGAAGTTTTGATGAGTCTCTTGTGCTATTTTGATGAATTTGATTGATAATCACAAAAAATGTATTAAATACTTCAGGCAGGTTTTTAAGATTATTGAACAGCATTGTAGATACTGTTCCTTCTGCTTGTGTTTTGCTCTCAGTTGGCTATGGGGGTGGTACTGCCAATGAGAACAACTGGAACTCTCAATATCTCTCAATATTATATACCCTTTGGATTTGCCTACTTTTAGAAGTTTATCTCTTATATCTAATTACTAATAGTATGTCATATAATTAAAGGTGAGATTGACATTCGTATCAGGTTACACTCTCGCACCTGGACGTCTTTCTTCTTTCCCAACGACTTTGTTGTATTGTTTTTAAACACTGATTTTTTTGTAATGTTTTGTTTAAACAAACAGAAATGTAAAAGCCCTGTTTTCGGTGTTTCGTTGTCGTGAATCCACTGTAAACAGCTCGCCTAAAGGTGTCGAAGAAATCAGCATATTCACGGATTTCCCCCAATCAGATTCCATTGAAATCTTTACCAGTTGTTTGAAAATACACACAGATCAGCTAGAATACACACATTTGGACTGTCTTTTAATATAGCATGAGAAAATCAACAAAATGTCCACACAAAATTATCGCTCACTCATTAGTAAAATATATGGCAGCCATGGCTTGGCAGTGCGCTCGCCCCAATGTTTTGCACACCCGGCAATATGGCGGAATAAACCTTTAAAGGGCCTATTGATCTCCGGGAGGGGGTAGTAGAGGAGTCTGTTTGTTGCGTTTGGAAAATTGGAATTTTATGTGTTATAGTTTCGGATGATAAAAATGTAATTTGCAACAAGAAATCGTGAAAGGAACAGTTTTAAATTCGTATTCATCATGACACGACTTGCTGCTATACTGAATGTCATCAATAATAAGTGTTGCGGTAAAATAAAAAATTTTAAAAAATAAAAATTTCAAGCGAGAAGCTGGATCATATTTCACTTCCAAGGAAAGGACTCCACACGCGCCTGGCTTGCGAAGTGAGCACACATCGCCGTAGAAATGTCTTCTATACCGACTGATCGATCAAACGATACCAAATGAACGATATGGTTGTTTATAGTTGAAGTGTATCCTGTCCGATATTCAACAAAGGATTTATTTTATAGTGGATGCTTTCAAGATTCCCAAACATCGCTAACTGTGTGTAAACAATAGTGCTATCTTGACTGTGAAAGCACAGGATTAAAACCCGTTATGGACTGTAAAATTCCTGTCATTCACATTGATCAAGAATGATTATGTCGAAGACTCAAAGTATAGCTATCTGTCATCAGACGAACGTCAAGACTCACTGTGCGTTTCCGTGCGTGCGGTACATATAACTTGAATATTTAGGACGATATATGCACCAGATTGCACCAGACACTGGTATTGTACTTTATAGTAAATTATTTCATATCTTGTGTATTACAGTAATTTACAGCAGGTACATTATAAACCTTATAAAGACCTTTCATTGCCATTGCCCATTCGGGGCTTTATATTTGAAGAATAACCCGGCTTAAAATACAGCTTCTTTCGACTTGCATCATGCAGCTGTGAGTCATCAATATTTAAATCAACTTTAATCTTTATCATATACTGTAATGACATTTTAGCAGTTTCACCAAAGGATACTAGAGGCAAACAACCTATCTATCAATGGAAACTTTAAAAGGCTTTAATATTAAAACTCATTAAGTAATTCTATGAGCTAGACTTCGTGCGCATATACAGTTTATGAATTATGTATATATATCCCCGATAAAACGTAGGGACACTTTATACCAGATACTAGAAAATACATGCATGCAGAAACCCTCGCCTTGCTGACAAAATCATTGTATTTTCCGAACATGAAGTATCTAAAGTAGTTGCCATGGTAACATGATAATTTTTTAAGAATATTCTTACAAATGAAAAATCGCTTAAAAATATCACTTTTAATTACAAAATTATCAATTTCCCAACGTATATATATTAGGTATGATATTATACGTAATATAAGCTTCAATTTAAGGTAAAAGTCAACCACAAGCGCTTCGCAAAACGTTTTGAAGTGTTCTTTATAAAACTAAACTGCCTTTATTCTTTAATTAAATGGCTTTATCAATAAACTTTGAGTTTGCAATAAAATGATTTCAAATTCTAGCATGCAAATAACTTTGCTTCTTTTTTATTTAAAAAAATTCAATATAATAAAAAAGGGAATCAATATTAAAGATATATTAAAGAAAGTTGTTTCATATACGCAAAGGCCGTCGGGTTTTAAAGCAATTATAAAATCAATATTTAAAACAAACTTACCTTTGTTAACGTCGGCTCCCTTCTTTTAGCCGATTCTTTTGCCATTTCTTTCTTGAAATTTACAAAATCTTGCAAAAATGCGAGCAAAAACGAAATATATTGGCAAGAAATTTATCAATCATCAAACAAAGAAATGTTTGCTATTTCGCTGTCGTCATGCAGTCGTTATAATGCAAACTTTAAATTGGACCAATCACAGTGTTTGCTATTCATGACAGTCCGCCATATTTTTGAGATCAGTGAGGATGACCACCCACGGTTGGTGACCCACGCCCGCGATATTTGATGAACTTTAGACTTCGCTAATGCTTTCGTTTCCCCGGGTGTAAATAGCAGGGAATTAGTACCCTGGCACGGTGCTTCGTGCCGTCGGCTTGGGATAATAAAAAATACTTTGCTAAACCTTTTCGGCTATCATTCCTTTGCATTCAAGGGGCGAGGGTGAATGGCTATTTAATTCATATCGGAAATTCTGTGCAATATTTTGGCTTAACAAACAGGTACTCGTGCAGACAAAAAAGGAAATGCACACAGTTGTGAATTGTCATATAATTCCTTACTGTCGATCCCAAACAATTCTGTACGTTAACACTCCTTCCCAGAGACTCCTTCCTACCTGGTGTTTAATATAAACGATGATAACCTTTTTAAAAAATCTAGAGCACTATGTCTATAAACCGTTTTAGAATCAATAGAATGGACATTCAATGTCTATTTGGCTAGTGTCCAAATGTGTAACGTTTGCTGTAAGACCAGCAAGGCGCTACGACCTACACAGTCGCTTTTGAGACCTCTATTTAACAAAATTTATAACGTTTCCATATGACAACAATTCAATGTCATATTATAAGAATATTATAAATATCTGAACCAGAGCCAGATAGAGAAACGTACGCCTGAAATGAAACTGCGCCCAACCCCAATACAATAAAAGGGCAAATATGTCCTAGCATATACAATCATACGTTTTCGTTGCTTGGTTTTCTGACTTGTCTGTTGCTATAAGAATCTACAGTTTAGAATGTTTGTATAATTTAAAAGCAAACAGAAACCAATTTAGCAAGTATTTTGAAGTATATATGGTTCTCAAAGATGATTGTACAGAATGGCCACTCCTTGCAATTGAAGTGTAAAGTGCGGAAGTGGAAACATGTAATATGAGACTTTTCCATTCCCCTCTTAGGCTATCAATTTTCTATGGGTCACATGACCAGCCCCGACCAGGGTCTTTCCTCAAAAAGAGGGAAGAGCCTGGGAACAAGGTTGCTAACATTCTTGTGTGGCACGTCTAAATCTAATGAAAAAGTCTGAAAGATAGTCTCCATCAAGATCTAAGTCAGGAGTGTGACGAAATCCTTTGCAATAAGATCAATAATAACTCTTTTATCAACATGATGCAAAACTATATTCCGTACAGGGTTTTAAAAACCTTTTCTGACATTCTTTCTTTAGCAATTGCGAATATTATCAACACTTCCTTTCGCAGTTGTAAAGTTCCCCAAATATGTAAGCTAGATGACGTTGTCCCTTTACCCAAAACCTCTATCGTCCAGGATCTAGGGAAAGAGCTACGTCCAATCCCCTTAACGTCAACCTTATCAAAGATAGCAGAAAGTTTTGTGATTGAAAGTGAACTTAAACCAACCATATTAAAGGTTGTTGACCCTCAACAATTTGGTTTTATCCTGGACTTCTCTACGGTGCTCGCATTGATATCTATGTTCCACTGTTGGTCAAAAGCAACAGATGGCACTGGCTCATCTGTAAGGACTGTCTTTCTTGATTACAAAAAAGCATTTGACCTGGTCGATATACCCTTTCTATTGCTAAACTATATAGTCGTAGTGTCAAACCATGTGTTGTGATCTGGATCACTGAATTTTTATGCAATAGATTGCGGAGGGTGAAATTAGACGATAACTGCTTCTCCAACTCAGTGGTTAGAGGTCCCAGCTGGTGTTCCTCAAGGTACGCGACTTGGCCTCTGGCTGTTTCTTGCCAAGATAAATGATTTTACTTTTCTTAAAGACTCTTCCATGATGTGGAAATTTGCTGACGATATCACGGCCTCTGAAGTCATGAATAAATCAGAACAAAATGTTCTACAAAATGATATTGATCACATTTCTACCTGGTCTAGAAACCAATCTCTTTCAACTTAACATATTAAATGTACGGAAATTATATTATCCTTTACTCAACCACCAGCTGTATACGAGCCAATACGTATAAGCGGACAAACACTTGAGAGGGTAACGAGTATTAAATCCCTTGGAGCTACATTACAGTAAGTAATCACCTGAAATGGTCTGATCATGTAAGCACAATTACATTGAAAGCATCAAAGTGCTGATGTGACAAACGTAGACTTGGTCAACTTTTATTGTAGTTGCATTATGTCGGTCTAGGAATATGCATGTCAATTATCTCATAGTGCTTTGCCACAATACCTTGCAAGGGATATCGAACGCATACAAAAACGTGCAATGAAAATAATGTTACCCGGGTGTGACGTATAATGACGCTCTTATCAATGCTGGTATTTCCGCTCTTCAAAATAGGCGTGAATATTTATCCTGTAAACCTTTTGATAAAATTGTATCAAACGATGACCACAAGCTTGCTAATCGTTCTTATATTATCAATTCTAGTTAACATTGTATATGATATCTCTATTTTTCTAATCTTGTAACTACGCATGTAATTCAGTCTCCTGACTGCGAGACGATGTTTCAATAAACTATTCAAGTGCATATGCAAGGATTGGGGATTTTACATATTCGTGATATTCTGAAGATTTAGCCGAAAGTGCAATGCATTTACAGTGCAATGGGTATTACGAGATGTCAAGTTACCGTAAGTGACGTAAAACAAGGCAATGCAAATTAGTTTCCTTTTGTCTCTAGCCACAAAGTTACTTATTTGTGTTGCTTCCTCTTATTTTGACAGCCAGAAATACCAAGAAGATGAAGTTTTTTTTCAAATAAAATGTATCGCACCTCGTTTTAAATCTTCGTAATATCACGAATGTGTAAAATCCCCAATACTTGCATGTGCACTTTAACTAACTAATTTATCTTTAACTAACCAAAATTTTCAGTTGAAACATTTGGAAAACATTGTTGGGATTTAAACGAATCCCAGAAAAAAAGGAGAAAATATGCCTAAGTAGATGTCCCGATAGTGACATTTTACGAGTGAAGTGTATAATGTGTAAAAATGCATAAATCATTATGGGGTCTTGTACAAGATTTTTTACTGCCATAGTAATTACACATAACATCTTGCAATTACACATAGTTTATTGGTATAGGCGGATCTTTACGGTCATGTTTGATATTGTGAAACGGCCCTCAATGTAATATTTGGTGTGAAATTCATGAGTCATTACTTTTTCTATACTGCGTGGGAACGCCCCACACTTGAGAAAAGTGCGTATAAAGAAAAAATGCACAAATCAAATGACCCAAATTTTAACTGCAATCGAACTTTTTTCAGAACTTAACCTTTAGGGCCGACATGAAGAGAATATTCTGAATTGTTTGCCGTGCGCCGTTCGGTTGGATAATTGACATTAGTTCAATTAATTACCTGAACTTGCCCATAAAATGAGCATATAGCTGTCCTCAAGAAATATTTCTATTCCCCTTGTGCCTATTATTAATCATTGTGGTTGATTGGCTAACGTGTCTTTTCATTGGCTTACATATCTTTTGATTGGCTAACAATCTATACTTGAATTTCGCTATCACAGCAGTGAAATCACAAGCTGCATGTAATTGAGTTATCTGCAGGTCATGTGACAGCCTGCAAAGGCGGGAAAACATAAAAAGTGAAACAGAATGAACTCAAATTTGTCAATTGCTATTGGAGACAAGATTAAGCAGTTACTTGAATAAAAAAAAAAACTCAAAGAAAACCAGAAAACACTCAGAAAACCTTCAGAGAATGTTTATATCGTTGCACAACTTTTTAATTTTGATTAACCGTTTACGAAAACTACAGGGTGTCCCAAATTCAGGAATGCATTATGAATTCAGGAATGCGTTGGAAGAAGGTAATTAAATAATTTGACAGCTTTGAATAGGAACCTCAAAATAAAACAACAGTCATCAAATGGCCATCTTCTTCCTGCTATAATATTGTTATATGAACTCCCAGAGGCACAGAAATGTCAAGTTCATTAAACTATTGTGAATAATAATTTCAAGCGAATACAAAATTATTTATGCGGGTTACGTTTTTTTTTGGGACACCCTGTCTAATATGGAACTTCTGGATGTGTAGATTTCAAACTATCTGTAAAATACAAGTTTTATCGAAGACTCTACCTACACTGGCAGCAAGTGTTTGTATAATACGGAGTTTCTAATAGAGTACGCGTGATAAATATATTGTGAAAAATAAATTTTCTTAAAAATTTATTGTTTCAAATTTATAATAAAACAGTTATTGAATGACACTTAGCTTGCCCTTAATGGAACCTGATATCACAAAAACCTTATCCAAAAACCTTATCCAAAAACGGTTTGTTAAACTGCAATCTAAATGAAGTACTGATAATTTATATAGAATAATCGGTTTCGAAATTAACTGCTAGAACATGTACATCTGGTATATATCACAAATTTACATTATTTAGTTCCACTTTTAAACATTCCCACTGAACAATTTTTCTCTTCAAGCAATTTAGATCTAACCAAGTGATCACTCAAGTTCTTAACTCTCGTAAGACATATCACTGGAGGCTGCGGTATTACCCAACAAATTTTCAGATAACTTTATAGGAGTGCTGCAATCATTGATGTATGAACGAAAGTATGAAACCAATGCGCCCCTCCCAGTTATCACCCTGCTAGTTGCAGAGCAACTCCTGCACTTGGGCACAGGATGTACGGTTAACACATTGTTGGAACTAATGAACGTTATAAATGAAGCGAGGAAATGTTGTTGATCCACATAAACGATAAACAATATAAACTCGCTCTATCTTTATGGTATTAACCACTATGTGTCTCCTAAACGTATTTTTGGTACCACTTTCTCCAGTAGAATGCTATGCAGTGCCAGTTAAAATTTTGGGGGTTGCAGAAACGATGTTCTTAATCGAATTTTTAATGGTTTAATTTACTTAGTACTATTTAAAACACGAGTAGGAGTGTTTTATCAGATATAAAACGCGAGGCGCAGCCAAGCATTTTATGTCTGATAGAACACGACAACGAGTGTTTTGAATAGCTTAAAATACGACTACAAAAGAATATTAATTAGGATGAACCATTATATAATCATACTAATTAGGATGAACAGTTATATAATGCCACATGCTTTATCAGATATAAAGTCACTCCACGTGACATATTATGGCTGACATGATTTGCCACAAGGTTTATGAATTATTGAGTATTTTAATCAATTTTAAATCGTTTAATTGATGAAAAAGATGGCTGGTGCTAACACCCCTTCAATTAATTAGGGCACTGCCCCTCTCCTTTGAAAACTGGATTATGCGACTGGCTTAGAGTCAATTCTGAACCAAATATTTTAATAATTGCTATACGTGTAAATAGGTAATGTGCATTTTGAAAATATGAAAAATGAAGTCTTCATTGTCAATGAAATTATAAGTGCTACAGGTTTTCCTACCGTGCTCAGTCCCCACAATGTTCACATTAAAAAATCAGGAGTCTGCACAATGAATAGACCAAAAACCTACCGTCCCCACAATGTTTACACTTACCACGTCCCCTTTATGATGATTTCACGATTTTTTACACAAGTCCCCAGAAGGGCATAAAATTTTATAGTCCACAGAATGCCGTGCAAACAGGTGTGTGTGTATGTGTATATAATTTATAATTTGTGTGCATGAAAATCAATATTTACCTTATTAATTTGTGGTTGCCATTAATATGCCAGAGAGCCAAAGGAGAGGTCCTGAATAACGTCTATGGTTAATAACGTTTAATTCTAGTGCTCGTATAAGTGTTCCTTCTGGATCTACACGATGCATCAACTCTCTGATTCTCCTTTGTTGAATTCTGACACCACGAACAGCCAGGTGACCAGTCATTCTTTTATTGCCAGTGTTAGGTTGGACCCTCAATATTTCCTGAATTGTCGAATCCAGTTCTTGGTCTGTTAGAGTTGCATACGTTCCTCTGATGGACATACCAAAGTGTTGTAATCGTCGTTGTACAGTGCATTCACTTACACCAAGTATAGAGGCCATTTGTTTTGTGCTAAATCGCCTTTCAACTAGAAAAGTAACTTGTTCGTAAGGAATGTTATAGCTAGGGCGTCCACGATTGCCCGTGAAAATTGCTTCAGCCTCGACGTCGTTATCAGCACAGTCACATACTTCTGTCAAATTTCTTAGAGCTTCGCGAAGAAGATTCACAATTTCTTCCTGAACTAAATCGGTTTGATAATATCTAGTGACGATATTTAACAGCCATTCCAGCCTAAAATGGACATTGCCCAGACGTTCCCCTTCATCGCCCGCCACTTGCATTTGCTGTAAAATGTTTAAAATACAATTCCTAATACGATCTCTTACAAACTGGCGTCCTTCGGTATCCGCCATGTTTGTTTTACCATTTACCACGTGACAATACCGAGCATCATGCTGAATGTTACGCGAGCATAATGAAATACACAGTGTCATAATGAAATGCGTGTTTCCGTAGCATAATGCAAGGTGTCAATCTTGCGAAGCATAATGAAATACGAGACAGAATATCAGAATGCAATGTGTCATAGTGAAATGCATAATTTAATTGCATAATATACATGTTGAATTATGTCAGTAATCACCCCTCATATTTAAAAATGTGACCTGCTCAATCATCAAAGACTTTAAAGGCGAGATTACGACAATTATTCCGCTACGCTTTGTTCAAAGTTTGAGGGAATCATCCATAACTGGAATAGCTTGGTAAATCAATGATTTTCCAAACGCGGTTGGTAGATTCACATACACATGTTTACCAGCATAAAAGTTCTCCAAGGCTTCTTTTTGCTCTGAATAAAGATCTTTGATGGTAAACACAGAACAAACACTTGCTAAAGCATCATTCCAACGATCATTTGGAAAAGAGCGAGTGTATTTTGTTGACGCCATTTTGCTTTTAGTATAGAATATTTAATCACTGCTAAATTATAATATTTTGGATTTTGAACCAATCACAGCATTTCTTACATAACCCAAAATATAATCAGGCTATGAACCAATGAACGTTGCTTATATCCTTTTAAGTGCTACGTCACAGAACACGATTATGCCTGCAGTTTAGCAGACTGGAATTATCCCTAAGAAATGTCTGTCAGTGATTTATCTTTAAAATTTTGGATTTAGTACATAATTCGTATTCATTAATTATAGTAAGGCTTTAGCCTTTTTCTTGGTCAGATAATGTTTTCCTAATATGCGCACACAGCTAGGCTATAATCTACATCACAAATTTACAGTGTCTGACACGCACAGACTGCCATATGAATACACATAAATTTTCGAGTTTTCTACTTCTACTAAGGCTACTAACAGTTTTCATTGTGTCTCAACTATCTGTTTATTTCTAGTTCAATAAGTTCATTTATATTTCTAGATTTATTTGATAGTGGCATATATAGTGATACATGTAGGCTATTTACACACAAGCAATCCTGGATATGATAGACAATACAAGCTGTTCATTAAAAAATAACGGTATAATTCTATTTCACAAAGCAAAAAATTTAAATCTCACTTGTATTATTAAGAATATACCGGGTGTCCCAAAAAAAAGTACTCCTGTTTGATTTGTAATAACTTCTAAACAAGTAAACCTTTTAAAGAGAAATAACTTGCATTAAATAGAGGAAGGACTAACTTAGATTTTGATATCTTACAGTTGTATTTTACTTAAAAATTCACGGAGATATTAATGTTCAAAATCGGGAGCATATTTTGGGATGTGTCTAAAATTAGCGAAAATCGGCATATCAAATATTATTTCCAGCGTTTGTTTGTTTTAATGACATATCAGGCTAACTTGTATTTCAGAGAATTATAGTTAGGGTTTGTAAGGGATATGGCATAGATTTAGACGTCTTACATGTAAGTCTTATAGCTAGCTCAGTGTTTCCTGAAATATGAACGTTCGAAATTATGCAAGTATTTAATATTAGGTCTTTACAAACTTAAAAGTACATGAAAGACTGACCATGGAAGGCAGGCGATTAAATTTTTCTTAAATTAAATAGCCTAATTTTTTTTATGTTTTTAATGGGTTCAAACAGACTGAGTTGATTATTTCTCGGTTAGAGCAGGATGAATATTATTCTTTATTGAAGGAAATAATATTGCTTTTTGCAAATACACATCACCATATCAACGCTACTATTTTGTTACGTTTTGTTCCAAAAATGTTGCATGTCTCTGGGGAGTTGCTTAATTGTTATGTCTTATGGAGTTATATGGTTTGATTGTGTTTCATATAATTCTCAGTTTACTCTGAACTTGCCAAGATTAAGAAAAGGCAAAAGAGTTTGGGTGTTCTTAACAAGATTTCAGAACGTTGCAGAAGTTAGAAGAGCTTCACAATTCCATTGTGACAGCATGCCCTAATTCAGAGCTATGAACGATCCATGACTATCCTTCGCGATGCAGTGGTCTCATGAAATAAGGAAACGTATTCGTGCTAGGAACACACGCGAATTTCGGGCCAATAAATCTTGCTTGTATTTTGTAGATATAATAATACTTTGTTTCATAATAAACAATTTGTCAAGTGTCATTTATTTACTGGTAATAGTGCATGTTTCAGTCGGGCAAATCTTGATTAATATTATATACGCCGCTTTTTCCATATTTCAGACACATCCAGAAATATGCTCCCAATTTTAAAGATTAATATCTCCGTGAATTTTTAAGTGAAATACAACTGTAATATATCAAAATCTAAGTTAGTCCTTTCTCAATTTGATTCAAGTTATTTCGCTTTAAAAGCTTTACTTGTTTAGAAGTTATTACGAATCAAACAGGAGTACTTTTTTTTGGGACACCCGGTATATAAAGCAGAAAATTAAAGCTTGTGTCAAAAAGAAAGCTGTTTATAAAATTTATAAATGTGGTATAAACACAGTAGTAAACAGTAAGACAAATATATTGTCATTTGACTTATCTTTGATGTATGACTTTACTGTAATACCGTGGATTTTCAACAGACAGCTACAGCAGATTTTCAACAGACTTTGACATATACCATGATCGTAGAGATCTTGCAGGAAATTTTATAGTTTTTTGACAGGATTCAAGTTTTGTTTTTGACAGGATTTAAGTTTTGTGATAAGGCCTTTATAATCAACAATCTCGATACAGTTGGCATCTTGGCGATATTTCGGAAATCAAAGGATCTTGCTATTTCGTTCCAATTCCACATCTCATCAATATTATATTCTTTTGGTCCAAGTATCAGGATATACTTTAATACTAACAGTTAAATAAATATAAACCACATTGGTCGGTCTAGAGATATAAATTTTCTTATGGGCTTATTGCCATGCCGCCCAGGCGCTTTCTTTGTCAAGTCTACAAGTTGAAAGCTGATCCAACTTGCTTGAATTGTAACTCGACACTAGATTATAGAGCAGAAAGTCACATCACGATAAATATTAATTTTTAATTGCAGTTCTCTTCACGATTTCTTGTTGCAAATTTAAATTTCATCACACAAAATTGCAAATATTGTTACAAATGCGACAAACACGCTCCTCTCCCACCCTGCCCATAGTATCATTTTAATTTATCACCCACAATCTGGGTGACACATGACCAGCCGAAACCAGGGTCTTTCCTTCGCCTCACGCCGTTGTAAGAAAGACCATGGGAACGAGGTTGGACATTTAATTTTGAAGCTCAGATCAATGGTCTTGCTAAAAACAGATCATGTGATTGCAGTATTACACTCTCCCCTTGACTTAGTCTAGTAAAATTGTTTGGCATTAGGTAGATTGAAATAATACAGTAAGGCATATCAAGACACATTGCCACTTGTGAAGGGTTAACATATGTGTATATGATATTTTTGTGATGTAAAGATGTTTATATAATAACTACAGAGAAACACACAATTTGATTGGCCAATAGCCGTGCAGGATCAGGCTATCCTGCACGAGGAATTAAAATGCCTACGCGGGATTTTCGTGTGATTCTCAAAATGTCATTGTTTCACTGTAGTTATTTTATAAAACAATTACCAAATGGTTTTCCAAGCAGGATAGCGTGATCCATGCACTTGGGATGTTGCTCGACTTTCGGAAAGCGTAAGAATACACTCGCCTGCGGCTCGAGTATTTTTACGCGACATCCCTTGTGCACGGATCACGCAATCCTGCACGGAAAACCATTCGGTATTCCTTTAATAATGTATCATGATAATAATGTCATCTTTTATTTTGCAGAAATTATATGTTTAATATACACAAGAGATGGCACTGAGGCATTATAATACCATGCATAACAACATAAATACGATTATGATAACTTTATTGAACTGTAAATAAGTTTTATAGCAATTAAAATTATACATTTTTGTTTTTTTAAATTTTTTACTGCCAATAATTTTTCATAAAAGTCAAATACACTCTTCCAGAATGTATTTCACCTTGTCACAGGAGCCTCATTTTCATGTTTGTGGCATGAGTTAAAGTCCAATGTCTCAATCGTGAAAATGAGACTATATATAGCCAAGGTGACATAATTTCTGGAAGCATGTATTAAAATACAGTATGTTCAGTTTCCAAAGATATGTGTGGCTTGCCAGGCTTGGTACTGTAACTTGCCACCCAGAAAGGAGTGTGTCATTGTGGAATAAATCAGCAACAAAAAAGAGTAGATTAATTATGTAGGTTGTACAAAAATCCACCAGTAACATAATTAGCATATGATCAAGGTACAGTAAACAAAAGAATGTGACCTAACTCCTCAACTTAAACCAGTGGTATCAGAACTATGAGTGCACTTATAAAGGTACATTGCTCATTCAGAGTGATATTTACCGAGAAAACATGTAAGAAAACAGGCCATCCTGGAAATGAGGTTTATGTCTGTTTATAAAGTGAGACCTCATGAGTCAACCTTTTAAACATTATTCAAAAATCATTAATAATTCATGAGGAAAACACAAAGAGAAATCATAAGTGTGGCGTGTCTTTATATGTGATAAAACACGCTTCAAATTTCAATTTGTATTTTCTCAGCTAATACAAAGTTATTTTTGAAAATTATTTCTCCAATGCCGTGATCTGAGACGTTTTTGAAGCTGTTTAATAAACTCGTAGTTTGTGTTTTATCACATATAAAACACTCCGCTACGCATCGTGTTTTATATGTGATAAAACACACCTACTCGTTTATTAAACAGTACTTAATGCATTTTAAGGATGGTCATATAAATCCTCGTATATGTGACTGAATATCGATCAAAGCTTCGTAGTTTGTAACCAAATATTTTGTGATTATGAATCACAGCTTGCTAAAATTAGTGAAATAGTGGGAAATTTTACACTTTACCATGTGTATCACACAGGAAGTTGTTTTATTAACAAATAGAGTGTCAGTTTCATCGTTATGCTTATCATTTTCATGTAAAATAAGGTAAAGTCTAAATATTAAAAAATTGAAATATGCAAATTTGTCTCTTACCTTTGTATAAAATCCATATTCAAGTCTTTTCCCACATGTCTTGAGGTTTTAAATTTGTTTGTTGTCTTTCATGGGCGAGAATAACATGTATGACTTGCATATCTTTGTCCAAATAGTCAAAGGTAGAAAATTTATATAAAAAATTTTAAAAACCGATTCAAAACCACCAGAACTATAATATCTGCAAAACTTTTTTGCAAAAACCAGGGGGAAATCGGCCGTGGGCTCAGAATTGAGCCTGGTCAGTGGTACCTACCATGAAAATAAATAAAGTAAGTGTTGTCATGGAAATGGCATCATTTTCACTCAATTGATTTCAAAAGAAATTGAACACAAATATATGAATATGGTCCTCCCCACTTATCGATCTTTTGACGCCTATGGCTCTGGGTACGAGAATGACAGCAAGTTTAAAAGCGCAGTCTCGTTTAGAGAGAAAAGCCTGGGAACGAGGTTGAAGCAAACAACGTTTTCTGTCATTACTATGGGCATTACCCGAATGTTAGCATACCTACCACTCTCATCTATTATTATACACTCACACACACTTAATCAATCAGTAATCGTTGAGAGGGTCACGTGCCGATCCAATATTTTACGATATTGGACAGGAACCTATTGGACAGTTGCGAATTGTGACTTTTTTCATGGTTTTTCAACCCTTTTCAGATGTTTTATCAATTTCAAACATACGGCAAACAATATGGCAGAATAATGAAAAGAATTTGGGACATTAATACAGTTTTTCTACCAGTTTTGTTTAAAATTATAAAAGTGCGGGAAAACTTGTCTTCGCGAAATTTATTTGTTTGCAACAGCCTAGAAGTTAGTAATATTTTTTCATTAAAATTAGGTAAAATTTCCTTTAAACATACATGGAATTGAGTTTATTTATGTACACATATTATTAAGCAAATTCGCTGCCGATATATGTAGTAATGTTGTCGCTGTATTAGTCTTGCTGTATTTACTTTATTGCTTATTGACAATTTTTGTTATAGAATTGTTTTGTTTGATATAATAAAACTCCTATTGGATTCATCTTCGCCCAATATGGCAAAATATTAAGTCTCGACTTCAATACTAGGCTCGATCTTCGGTCTCGCCCTTCGGTCTCACCCAATATTGAAGTCTCGACTTCATATTTTGCATATTGGGCTCAGAAGAATCCAATAAGATATATTATACATTTGTTGTGTGAAAAGCATCGCGAAAGTTTGAAACCCACGATGGAAAACAAATTTGAAAAAACATTAAGTATTTAATGTTCTATACTTACACTAAACTAAGGATCAGATCTAACATATGTTTTTAACTTACTTGAAAAAGTTCATTGATGAATCGAACTGTTTTTTTCGGGATATCTGGCCAAACAATTTGAAACTGATGGTCTCGCCAGATGCAATTTAATTATGTCGGAAGGTGGGATCCAATAAAATGGATGTCCATTTCCCTAACTCTAGTATAGATAAATAATTTTTGAAATTGTAAACATTGTTTATTAGGAATGCACAACCCTGATTTCCAGAAGCTTCAGAAAGATTCATCATGGGCTAAATTAGCTTACCTTTCGTAATGAGATATTTTCCAATCCTTCTGCTTTAAAAGATAGGACAGAAGAAAGTGATGGCAGCTTCACCCCAAAACGATCCGACATCATCCAAACAAATTCCAAGTCTGATCTTGACTAAATAAAATTTATATATTTTATATATATTATAAATTTATATTTATATGATTCATAAACTTCATCAACCTGATACAGTATAACCATAGCTAGTCACAGTACAATCAAAATAGAAATTTAGTAAAATCCAAAAATTAGCACATGCACTCTCTTCAGCAACCTTGATAACATACTAAAAGTCCTCATGCATCCTCTTGGAGCTTTCTCCATTATGACAAGTTTTTTGTTTGATTTCCCTGGTGAACTCCTATATTGTTAAAAAAGTGAAATTTCATATTCATTAATAGGAAAAATAAGTTACATCATCATTAGAAAACTTACAAAAAACTACATATAAGGCCATTTAAATGGCTACCTTGATTTTGCAAGTTCTTCTTGAGTTATGAGCTGTTGGAAACATGTTGTCAGACTAGTACCCAGGATTTTTGCCAGATTTTGGCCTATTTTTCACATTCGGAACAGCAATAACTCGAAAACCACTTGAAAAATTTAGATACTGTTTAAATGTCTTATATGTAGTTTTTATGAGCTTTCTAGTGATGCAAGTCATTTTTGTTATGAGTGAACTTGAAATTTCACGTTTTTTAACAATATGGGAGTAAAAGGGAAATCGAAAAAAACCTTGTCATAATGGAAAAAGCTCCAAGAGGATACATGGGGACTTTTAGTATATTGTTCAGGATAGTTAAATCATCTAACAATTTTTAGCTTTTTACTTAGCTATTATTGCATTACTTAGCTATTTTTTTAGCTTTTTACTATTTTTTTCCAACCTTGGCCTTAAAATGAGCTAAAATTACTGAACTATCATGCTAATTCGCATAAATGCAATGGTTTTAAAATCAACAAATGACGGAACAATATAAATAATTTCTAAAATGACATCATCATAACAGTAAATTTAATGTCATCTATTTGCGATAAATCATAAATAGTCAACTCTTATAATAATATTTTTTAAAAAATCGGCAAAACTTAAATGTAGTAAACCGTAAATTGCATATCAATGACGCTTTCCATGTAATGCTTACTTCTTGCAAAATTCAAAATTGACGAGAGGCTATAATATTTGCTGTGATATATAATGAAATGCATTTAGCAATTCACATAATCATGCTGTTCTTACCTTTGGCCTCATAACACTGTGCGCGTAACAATACAGCAAAAAGAACTTCTTGTTTGGAAAAGGAGAGAAGTCCCTATCAGCATTTTCATCCATGGCAAGAAATAAATGGCAAGAAATAAATGGCAAAAATATGTCTCTCGTGTTATCGCTTATTTAACTCTTGTCATCTGATGAACTTGTATCATCAAAAAACCATTGTTCATCATTTTCGTCCTCAGTCATTATTTCAGAATCCTGCTCGACATGCTCAGTTACTTCTCTCCCACTCATCATTGGTGCATTTTTAATAGCCAGCAACATTTGAATGTGGTTGCAGGAGTGGAAATGTTGTGCTGAACTTTCCTGCGACTCGAAGCTTTTCTCGCAGTCCATACATATTGCAACTGCTCTCCTTCTTCTCTTCATTATTACAATGCAAAATTAGTTATAACATTATATTAAAAACTCTTTCTCAGCCGGTAGTTTCGTATTACATTTCGATTCAATTTTTCTAATATAAATATCTCGGCAAGTATTTACCCCCCTTCTAAATAAATGCCACCATTGAAATCCTCACAATATAACCTTTCGAACGGGGGGTCAAGTTCCGTCAAAACATTACACTAACCGAAACAATCATATATTTATACTCACTGCTTCGCCAAACATTCAAACGAGAAAAAGTTGAATAGATTCTAAACTTTGGCATCATTTTCTGAAAGGATATATGTGTAAAATACTCTTTGTATTCAAGCGCTTTCGTGTAGAAAGTTTCGTATGAATACGGCGAGTAGAAATATTTATTTTGAATTTTTCAAGGTATCAGATTTTACTCGCATGCGCTTGTATTACGTAATACTTGGCCAATAAGGAGCTCCCTTTAGCCGGGATGACGTCAAACTCATGCATATAGGTGCACTTTTGACCTGTAGAATCCATTTCTGGCATTTCCAGAGTCACACGATACAAACTTCGCATTGTTTTGACCGTTTTTCGTCGTATTTCCGGTTGGGATTAATGCAAATTCGGGGCAGAAATGCAAAATTCGGCAAGAAAACTCACATTTTAAAGATAGAAGCTTGAAAATAACAGTATACATGTATTTTTAACTGCTTCATTCATCAAGACTACCAGAATGAGCATACGTCTCAAGGGGCCGAAGTTATGTTCGGCAAAAGGTATGTCTATGTTTATAATTTGTTAGTAATATTGTGTAATTTGATCAAATACCAAGCTTTGCTTGACTTTCAAAGCTCATAAATCGCTACAATTTAGCCACTGACTAAAACTGTCGTTATAAATTAGTGTATATTTTTATACTGAATCGAATGGTGGTATTTTCATCTACATAGCGTGCACTGAACCAAAGATATGAACGAATTACATCCGTAGAACGTGCACATTCTACGCATAATGGACCCAGCTGAGAAAGAGTTAAAAATGCATACTTGTCTCCATTTCAAAGCACCTCACACATCACAGTCGGCCAACTTTTGCAAAAAAAATACTTCGCATTATTTCTGTTAATTTTTGCATAAACTTTTAAATGAAGAAGTGATTTGCTATTGGCACATATATTTATTTTCTGAACGTTTGCTTCCTTATTTGGAAAACTAATTAAAAATACGGGTTGCTGATTGGCTGTAGACTGAACACCATTGATCTCTTGTTCAAATTCTCCTAACTAGACAACTTTTTCAGTGTGCAAACTTTGTATTGCATTAAATTGAACAGAAATGTTTCGTTCTCATGCACATTTCCAAAGGCACGAAACGGTTGATAAAGATGCAGAAATGCAGAAAGATGAGTTAGTCATAATTTTAATGTTAATTAAAAACGCCTCCACTCCCAATGTCTCGTTTTTTTGTTAATTCATTGCATTTATTTATAGTCAAATATTGTAAGGTTGTGATAAACATGCAAATGGAATGCTTTAGCAGTTTTGGTTTGCCAGTATGCACTTCTGCATTACTATCCTTTTTTATCCTAATACTAAATCCCACTTTAATTGCCTACCTTTAGAAAGCTTTGAAATTGGAATTCACAGGTTCACCAACAGGCCTCACATGTGAAGAATTATTGCTTCGATATAAGAGGTTTGAAAATGCAAAGATGTCCTACTGGAGGAGTGAAGAAAGGAGAAGGGTAAGACCAAATTCATGGTATGACTTAATGCATGGTTCATGGACTCCCTTGGGACCAAACTCTCAACAAAATTATCCACCACCAGGAAGAGGATCGAGTGGTACAGGACTGAACCATAAATCATATGGACTCTTAATGGCAAGTGGTTTTGCTCATCAAAGGCAAACACTTGACATAGACAAAATTGGAGTTTTGACTGTAAATCCAAATGACGCATTCTGCACTGGGAGAAAATTGCAGTTGAATCATAACATGCAGCTGATTGAGATCGCAACAATTCGGATATGCATTATAAAGCTTTCAAATAATAAAATGTTGCATATTATTAAGTTAAAATTAAGTTAAAAATAATTTGTGCTTTGTTTTACTCTTAATATCATAGCTTCTTGGAATTGCTGGATATGACAGATTACTCACTGCATCTACTGATGTATGACAGACAAAAATTGTGCATTTAATTGGGAAAAGCATAGTAGCGGCTGTAATAGGATTCATTTAACTAATGAAATAATTGTTGCAGTAAGTGACATATATTGACTGTACTGTGATTTAACACTCCTCATAATTAAGCTATAATTGCTGGACAAAATAATTACCAGCATCGTTTGCTACTGTACTTTGCCTCAGCATCTTTTTGTCAAATTAATATAAAACAATAAGATTTTTTTGAGGATGGTTTAAAATTTAACAGAAGTGAAAAATATATGGAATCTAAACCAGAAACCATTACTGGTACTGTATGCAGGTTTCAAACATGCACACTTTTCTAATATTGTATAATTTCAAAATATCAAATTGAGGAATTGTTAACCCAATGCCAATGAATTTGAATGTTGACAAATGCCCTAATAGGATGACCAGCGCTCTAATATGAAGACCTATATGAAAAAAGAATTTGTGTTAGCAAATGGTCTTGGTCACTCAAGAAATAAATATATATTCACCATGTTGCATGGATAAATTTGAATTATAATCCTTGTTCAAATTCATCCAACATGTTGGAGATGATAATTTGAAAACTAAATATTATTTGTTCACCACAACTATCTGAATTATTTTTTGATAGCGCAAATATATCCGAGAAATTACGGTACAGAGAGCCCGCAAAAAAAAGAGTTTTGGTTTTCAAAACGACCAAGTGGTCAAATG
The DNA here is from genome assembly GCA_902702795.2 of Paramuricea clavata. NCBI lineage: Eukaryota > Metazoa > Cnidaria > Anthozoa > Malacalcyonacea > Plexauridae > Paramuricea > Paramuricea clavata. The sequence goes on along the minus strand of CACRXK020000705.1, from coordinate 34,648 downwards.
GCATTCCCCAAGAAGACTGGCTGGATATTAGAAGAGTCGACTTGGCATGCTACCAAGAAGAACAATGACAAATACGATTAGGGCGGACCTTTAGCAATCTTGAGAGTGGGACAACTTTTTATACAGAAAACATAAAAAAGATAAAACATTCAAAACAAAAAGTTCTTTTCCATGAATTATTGGGTGCATGAATTGTTTTCCCACTAACATATGATTTCTCTTTTTGTTTTTTGGGGGGAAATTGTCACACACACCCTGCCCAGGATTTCTAACGGTCCGCCCCTTAACCACCTGTGCTATTAAGTATTATTTGCAGTTCATTTTATTTATTGATAATAATTATGGTTGTTGTTCATAACTTAGGGCAACTCACCCCTTATAATGGATTAATTTGTACAAGTTTTATAAATCAAAGTAATTTTTATTGTCACGTTTTTACAGTAAATGGCATGAAGTTATAATAAATGTATAAATTTTAATGTGAAGAATTTGACTCAAACCCTTTGTTTATTTGTTGCCCTGACTGTTAATATATTTCGGGATATCCAAAATTATATGAAAAAAAATGGAAAGGAAGTGCGAATTTACAACAATTCGAAGGAAAAAAGGAAGCAGGAAGCACTTCATCATCACCACTGTCATCACTATCTATCAGTGCTCTCATCTGCATCCGGTTGAGCAACCTCAATTTGCTGTTCTGGAATATGGTCTGCTGCATTGATACCAGTGGCATTTAACAACTGCTGTGCTGCAATGTGGTTTTCTATCACCTGCACTTTTTGTTTCTTTTTAAACAGTGATGTTATGATGTATTATATATTTATTCAAACTACCAACTTTGAGCTTTTTTATCTCATCACAATCTTTTAGAGAAAATCAGTCAAAGTCATCATATTGCTTACTTGTTTCAGCTGTTGAATCAGCCTTTCTCTGCTGCATTTTCTTTCTTGGCTTTCTTTATGTCATTTATCTGAATATGTTCAACACAACTCAAGAAACTTCTTTCGAAAATGACTTTCAAGAAATCTTTCCAATCTCTGATAATAATGATATCCAGGAACAATGGTATTCTTGGGCTTTGAAAGATACTCATCAACATATTCCTTATCAAAGAATAGTTTGTCAATTGAATCGGTAACAAAACTTTTCAAATATCCCCCTGGACCTGGAGCACCATCAAGTCTATGAGAAACCTCTTCAAAGACTTTCCCTCAATGTCATTTGGACTCAATTCTTCCAATCAGGGTGTTAGCCAGGTGGCCGTCCGACCGTCCTATGGACGGCCACGTCCTATGGACGGCCACTTCTGAATTTGGACAGCTAAATTTCAATGGACGGCCTAAGGGAATATTTTCTTTACAAGCTTTGTAATATTTCTTGAATACTTCGAATTGTTGTTATCTGCTGTTTCTTTACTTATGGTATATGTTTTCATACTTTTCCCGTCGAAAACACGTTAAATGTGGCTGAATTGAAGTATTGTTGACAAACGCGCCATGTTTTTGTAATCATGCTGATGATTCTCACATGAAGTATCAAGGAGAATAATTTAAAACCATAATTTAAAACCGCTGTTTTAAAAGACAGAAATCGCTTTATCGCTCTAGCGCCAGTTACAGTTACAGTAAAGATTGCTATAAAATTAACCAAACACATAAAAAAGGGAAAAATAACTAAACACTACAATGCTGTATTGTGTTCTTCATTATAGCATATACTTTAGTGATCATATGGTTCATACCATATGTGTGCTTTTACTAATTTATGACGGAAATGCGCATCTAAAAGTAATTAAAAAGGTTCAACGAATAGAACATCACAATTCCACAACAAAAAATTGCAGCCACGCCCAAAAAAACATGTGACCCCGCCCAAAAAAATTTGTGGCCACGCCCAAACAATTATTTTGGACGGCCACTTGTGAAATCCTGGCTGGCTAACACCCTGCTTCCAATTCTTCTTCACTTAGCCCATCAAACATTTTTTGTACTCCCACTGTAAAGATCCTCCATTACATAATTTGTCTGCAATAAAGCTTTGTGTTCTTTCCACTTCATTTTGGCTGCTGTCACCTGGAGCCAGAGATGATGTCTGATATAATAATCCATGTTCAGAATTCTAATTCTCTGTGCTATATGAAGCTTGAGATCATAATTTGATACCGAAACACCAGGCCCTGCATCTGTCCATTCCAAGAATTGAGATTTGGGCATAGGAAGATGCACTGAATCAACCAAAACAAGTATACCAGCACACTTTTGCACAAGGTTTTGAACCATGTCCAACAATTTTGAGCCCTTCTCTTTTTTTTGCCAAGGTGTTCCATACACTGGTGAATTGCAACAATCAAATCTCTGAGTGCTGGTATAATTTCTTCAAAGTGCTTTGATTCTCGTTCATTGAAACTTTCTCTTTGGTACTCCATAGTAGTCTACAGTTTCCTCCACACATCGTTGAAGTGACTGTAATCTGTTCTGCTCGTAATTCCTGAATTTACATGAGGAACCGCTGGTAATATTTTCCACATCCTTCATGTTAGTAGCATCTGAATAAAGCAAAACATTATCTTTGAGATTGTACATCAATGCTCTGAATCTCTTTCTCTGATAGTCTTGTGGTTCATCAGCTTCAAATAATCGAGGCTCTTCATTTCTGATTGCCATAAGTTCACTAGCCCAAACAGTGCCAGAGCTTCCTACAAAATGTTTGGATCTGGCAAAGACAAATGTAGTATCATTAATCAACCTGATTTCTTCTTTCCCATTTATGTTAATGACTTCTTTAGACATGACTTGGTGTGTTCCAGGTGTTACATTGACCATTGAAACAGGGAAGTCATATTTGGGAAGCTTTCTTGCCAAAGATTCATTTGCATTTTGGTAGATTCTTTGATTTCTAGCACTGTTCATGTTGGTGCCAATATCTGGGCACAGATAAGCTCTATCATCTTGACTGATTTGAAACACATATTTTGTAGAACTCTCCTTGCATTTATCTAAAACAATGTTCTTCTTATGCGCCCTTTGGTGATGAACTAACTCATTTCCTTCATCTTCAGCCTTCGGGGGCTTTTTGCAACAAAACATCCTTGCACCAATATGATTCTTGGCTTGATGTGACCTCTTGTTTTTTGGTAGACCATGATCATGGCCAGAAATTCGAGACATGCGATATTGTGCAAGCGCACGCACAGTAAAATAGCAATATAAAATTATTAGTAAGTGTTCACAAAAAGTACAATAGAAGTCTACCAACAAAGTATTTCAATTTTGTGCCGTTGGTCCATAGTTTCACATACCCAAATCTTCACATTGGGCAAAATTTGAGATTTTCTTTGGATAAAATAACAGGTCCAAACGAACGAGAAAAAATATATATACAATTGCTATACTAACCTATGGAAGTTTGACGAAAATCCCGAATTTCACGATATTCAAAGACCTTGAGCAAGTTACTCAGCATTGCTTTTCCATTTGTGCCGTTTGCTTTGCAGAGTTTGAGTAATACACCACACAACAACCCTTCCATTTGTTTAAATATACACCGTTTGACAGGTCCATTTTGTTCATCAAGAAGCGATATTTTAAATTTAAAGACAGAAATACTTTGAGAATGTAAGTTTGAAATGTGAAACTCGAATGCGTTGTTTTTGAATGCAAAGTTTTCAGTGTTATATTTGTCGGAATTCGTCGAGCAATACATCAAATTATAGCTTAGAAACAGAGCTTTCTTTCACAATACATTTCTAGAGACGGTGGTGTTACTGCTCAGCACATACTGCCTTTACCTATTTACTTCCTGTGTCATTACTATGGTAACTAACAACCGCAAACGCTCATCGCGCAATGTAGCGGGAAATTAGAATCGTTCCGTTTCCTTCTATGACATGCAAATTTAATGCAAATTTATGGCAAACGCTCTGGATACATATTCTAATACAAAATTAAAAAGAAAATAGTTGTTGATAGCGAGCATTGCCCAAACTTGGTTAAAAGATACGATGTTGAACCTGAACAAGTTGCCTTTACGCTTCACATTCCATTTGAACAACTAAACAGTTGGCACAATGCAAAGCACACAACATTGGCTGACTGCACGTACGTACAAATACCTGAACGCATTTATTGACAAACAGTATTCACTGAAGATTCAGGAGAATGGTTCAAGAGTCAATGAATGCCTTCGTATACATTGCACGAAAGTGTCTAAGCAAGCTATCGGGAAACATGGAGGAGCTCGGCAAAGTCTACTTGCCAAGGTGAAGAGTGTTGCTATTCTTCATAGCGAACTTAGTACGGTTGCCTTGGTAAACAATTTGCAAAGCCAAGTTTCGCAGCTTGAACGTGTAAATGCGACGATTACTCATGATAATAAGGCATTAGACATCAAATGTAAGGAAGCATCAGCACTGGTGAGTCAAAGCCAAATAAAAATCGACAAGGCCACTATTGACATTAACAAGCTTAAAAGGGAGAATGACAAATTATACGATATAATTGAAAAAATTTCTCCCCAAAGAAAGTTTGAGGACAAAGGGAAATCGTTTTTGGAAGTAGGAAAGCGACAGCAAGATCGCAAACTTCAAACACTGGCAACAAGGGTCGAGCAAGCACTTTGGTTTAGTGAATCGTTTGGACTTAAGTTGAACAGTGTGAAAATGATTGACGACTCTGGAAAAGCTCATTGTTTACCTTTTGAAGAAAAGGGATTGAAGAATTATACTGAACTCCCAACTGACGAAAAGCAAGACATCCAGCAAGTTTTATATATAATGGACAAATTTTGCATTGGTGAAGCTGCATACCATGAACTAACTTGTTGTCCAGGAGGAGAGACACTTCCAAGGTCCTACCTGGTGAAGCAATGCAAAGATAATCTCAACAAGCTTTTCTATATTGAACAAACTCCTGGACAAGCAAATGGGGCAGCACTCAATTTTGAAGATGAGTTAAGTCATGTAATTGGAAATATGGTAAGAATCCTCATTCTTTAATCATTAAGATTTAAATAAACTATTATGTACCTGTCATGGATGGTGGATGCTGTGGTGTCCCAGGCTGGGTAAAAACCTACTGTGATTAGAAATTTTGAGTTAGCCAATCATTGCTCATCACTAAAGTTAGAAATTATTATTAATTTTCAATATTTTAAATTCTTCATTCATCTTTAGATGGAGACTGACAGCAAATTAGGTGAAGGTCCAGTCAAAGTGATAGTCAGTGGAGATGGTGCAAAGATGACAAGGTTGACAAATTTCATTGTGATCAGCTTCTCTGTTCTTAATCTGGAAGAAACTGTTATGTCTTCAAAACGTAAATCTTTTAAAATTACAGGTCAAATAATAAATTATCTGACTTGATGACATACTAAATTGATGACATACTTTACTTGAGTAATCCAACCAATACATAAATTTGAGTGAAAATAACAAACCTTATTTTTTCTTCATTACACACAAAAGGGAACCACACAGTTGCAGTAATCAAAGGTCATGAAGATTACAACCTTTTGAAGGCTTCGTGTTCAAAGATTTTTAGCTGCATCAACAGATTGGTAAAAGCAGGAAAAATCAACATTAAAGGAAAAGATGTGCCTGTTGAATTTTATCTAGGAGGTGATTACAAGGTAATTCCTGCAAATTTCAGTACTGTTTGGTAATACAATAATCAGTCATGCAATGTTTTTACATAAAGCTGAATTCTTGATTTGCACTTTTCAGTTTCTTTTATTGGTACTTGGCATGAAAGGAACCACATCTGACTATGCATGTATTTGGTGCAAAATATTCAAGTTAGACAGGTGAGTCCTACCTTAGCCTGGTTAAAGCCCATGCACTTTCCACAAGAACAGGGGCGTAGGAAGCACCTGGAGTTTGGGGGGGGCACCGGCTTGTAGGGGCACATTACTATCGGAAAGGGCACCTAAAAAATTTTTCCCGGAAATGTTATCGACGGGGGGGGGGGGAGAAATTTCTCCTGAGGAAAATTTTCCGTCGTATCATACCGAAATTTATGTTTGTGACCTAATTTTTAAAAAAAATTTGTAAATTTCCACACAAAAGCGGCACCTATTGTTTTAATTTAGTATTTACAGCGACATTAGCTTCTACAAAAGGGGCACTTTTCCTCACAAAAAAGGGCACTTTTCAACACAAAAAGGGCACTTTTTATCACAAAAAAGGGCACTTTTAGTCCTTTAAAAAAGTTTGGGGGGGGGGGGGCACGTGCCCCCCCGTGCCCCCCCGCTTCCTACGCCCCTGCACAAGAATGACTTGTTGGCAAATGACAACATTGCTGTAGTAGACATAAAAGAATTAAGCATTCTTGCAGATTAGTTCTTGATTGATACAATTACATCGAACTGCAGGCTTTAGTCACACAGCATCATTTGAGAAATGGTTCATGACAAAGCCACTCACCATGGTGGCTATATTTAGAAACCAGTCTCAAGTGATGTAATCCTACCCATGCAAGTAAAATCTCATTAATATCATTTAACATATTTTTACTTTTTTAGATGTGATATGTCTGGGAAACTCAACACAGTCGATCAATTGAGGACATCAAAGAATGTGCATTAAAAGGTCAATTTTCTTGTCAATTCCAACCCCTGCTTGATATAAAGTTGGAAAATGTCGTTATTGATGAACTACATTTAATGCTCCGAATCACAGGTACAGAAAGAAGTATGCAACTAAATAATAAAAAAAGATGTCTAGTAAAATTTATTTACAGTTGTTATACTTTGAACAATTAATATGTAATTAGCTCTGGTTATCCATTGCGCACTTTGTCAAAAGTTTTGATAATTGCATATCAACAAAACCAAATCTTTTATAATATATTATGTTTATAATATATTATGTTTACGGTTTTAGATGTGTTGACAAAAAGCTTAATTGGCCAAGCCCTTGAATGGGACATAAAGGACAACTTACCCAGAGCTCCCAAGGATAGGTCAAATCGTCACCTAATGGACCTTGTTAACTCGGTAAATGAATGCGGAGTCTCATTTAATGTCTGGGAGAAAAAGAATGCAGATGGGAAAGGCAGTGGCATATACGACTTTACCAGCCTGATGGGCTCAGACAAGAAGCTACTATTGAAACACCTCCCAGAAAATTTAAAGGATTGCATTGCGCCAACACACAGGGATGCTGTAATTAATATTTGGAAGGTATTCTCACGATTTTAAATAAGCTAAATTTTCTGTTTCGCTAAAGAGAGAAAATTATAGCTAGATAAAATTTGCATTTTATATTTAGGATTTCAGTCACATTTATCAAATGGTGAATGAGCCTAATCCTTCAGCTGCACATATCGATGAACTATTCAAACAGGTTTGATAAAGTACTCTACTCTTATGGTCCTGGATTACTGTAGGCCTTCTGTGCTCCCCCATTGGTCAACCTTTAATAAGTGCTAGCGCAACAAGAAATTGGATTTTAAAATTGCCATTATATTTTGTACCAACAAAATGTCAAATATGTGTACTGTAATCATCCCAAAAGCCATCAATACATTTCTGCTAATTTGAACTATAGGCTTCTGCCTGGGTTAAGCTATTTGTGTCTCTTGGTGGTAAAGTAGGAGGACGTGGGAAAAAACAAGTCACACCATACATGCATTGCGTGGTTTATCATGTGCCAAACTTTATGAAGAAACATGGTGGTGTAAAGAAATTCACAGGACAAGGTAATATTTTCCATATTTGCTTAAATAGTTTATTAGTAACTAATCTTGAACAAGTACTGTATATAATCAGCATACCTTTTCACTGAATTTATAGGGGTCGAGAAGAAGAATGATGATGTACGGAAATACCATTTGACCAAATCAAACAAGTGGGATGCACCTAAAGATGTCCTACTTGTGGGCAAACAGTTACAGGTGACAAGTGAACAAGAACGAACAACAAGAACCTACCACAAAAGTTGATTATTGGTCTCATGATATTAAGGAAGCACAAAGCAAACAGCGCCGGAAATTGTTAGATTCTCCCTGTCCTACATCGCAAGAAAGCAATTCAGACGACACTTTAGATGTCGAAAGTCTCTCAATTGCATTAGTCAAGGAAAGGTTGAAGGAATTGGGAGTGCAAACCCGTTCTAGGAAACTTGAGAAGTTGAAACACATTTTACGAAAAGCACTCCAAGACCAACAAATTAGTTAAATTAATATTTAAGCCATTAAGCTGCAGAGCTCCCCAATTGACAAGTAAAATCGTCTGGCGTTAGACAAGTAAAAAAATCTGGCGTTAGACTAGACTTGCTCCAAGTCTGCCTCTTGGATGTTCCTAATTAAAGTAACTTGAGTTTTACTTTAGTTTTACTTGAGTTTTATTTGAGTTTTACTTTAGTTTTACTTGAGTTTTATTAGTAGCAGGCGAGCGGAAAAGGAGCGAAAAAAAGCGGGCGGGAAAATGGCGGGCGAGGCCGCGAGGAGGGAGGCAGACTTGTTTCCCTTGCAGCGATTTCAATCTTGTTAAAAATTTGGCGCGAAAACTGATTGACATTCCACAGACAGATTCCGTGTCGGTTTCATTGTGTTTATTAATTTGCATATGGCGGACAAAGAAACGACACCGACAAAAGTTTATAGTCGCCTGGATAGTTCACCTGCTTCAAAGAATAGAATTTGCGTTATATGCAGTTTATCTGTAGAGAACGCCGACGTTCGCAGGAGGCTGTTTTGTCCGTCATCACAAAACTGGCAAAAAACTAAAGCTTGTTTAAGTTTAGAGTTTCTACTCGGAGTAGAGCTTGATCGAAACTCTGTTTTAACGGATATTATTTGCCGAAAATGTTTCGATCGAAATGAGACCTTTGGTCAAAAAGATTGTCAACGTCAGAGAAGGCTTTGAATGTTCGAAGAAGAAGCTATACAGTGAGAGATGTACCGCGTACACGAAACGTATGGGAAAGGATGATGCTGATGATGTATGGCCAACGGCTAGAAAATCCTTGTTTCAAGCCGACTGCGGAGTTAAAAATCCTTCGTGTCCTGCGATGACTTTATTAAAGACACGCCTCGTATCAACTGAAACCGTTTCAGGCAGTACGAAAGAGAAGGGATCTGAGTCTCTTTCAGTTTCGTCGGTTGAGGTAAGATGTATTTATTTGGCTTTGTAGTCGATTTATGATTAAATATGCGCACAGATTTTCCAAAAATGTATAATTAAAAATTCTGCAACCCCCGAGCAAAATATTTATAATCGTTCATGTTTTCTAAGCACTAGTTTTATACATCGCCGCAAGCGTGTTTACCTTATATTATATAGTATAACATTCATTTATAAAATATAACTTCAATCCAGGATTCACTGTACGTCTTCATAGTCTAGGACCTGTATATGAGTTTGTATGCATTTCATTTAGGACAGATAATCTCAAACCAGTGATAATATATTTAAATAAGTACCATTTTTTTTTCTATCAAAAAGATTTAGGGAAAAAGGTAATGTAAGTCCACTGCTGTTTATCTGAATTTGCAAGCCACAAATTGATGTTTAACTATGATTATTGCATGGCCATTTTCTTGTGAAATATTAGTGCTAGGCATTTCACACTTACCAATGACCACCCCCAATCTCTGAACCATGTAAGCACCTCAGAATAGCCAAAGCTTTTATGGTTTGGTAGATAGCAGTATGGCGAAAGCGTCGTTTCTGGGTGTGGTCAGTTTCGGGCGTTTCGCCCTGGATTGGGGTTCGGGCAGCGTTACCATGTTGACCGTCATGGTCAACTTGCCCTAAAACAGTTGAGATTATTTGTCCTAAATGAAATGCATACAAACTCATATACAGGTCCTAGACTATCAGGCTGTTTACAAAGTTCAGATAAAAAATGGAAAAAAACCTTTTGAAGAATCCTGGATTGAAGTTATATTTTAGAAATGAATGTTATAAACTGAGTTGAAGGTTTTAGATGAATAATTAATAGCCATTGTCATGTACAATAACAATAAATACTGTTTTCATCTACATCTATTTATAAACCAATTAATAATAAGGCATCAAGGGGGGGGGGGCTTAATAGAAAGACAACCTTCTAATAAGACCCACCCCCTCCTCATAGACATGTCCTTTTATATTAGTAGTAGTAAGTGTTGTAATTATTGTTCTACATTTTAAGGTGATTATCAACTACCCTAACAGCACAAAAAGAATTAGACTGCCAGACAATGCATGTGCTGTTGGACGCCAGTTAGCAGTTGGCAATGCAAAGTCATTTGCTGCATCTGTTATGAAACATGGTGACTTTCAAGATGCTGTTTATGAAGAAACATGTTCTGTAGTACAGAAAGAACTGCAAAACTTGTGTTCGCTCTCACATCCTTCACTTCTTCGTAAAACTACTTCCAGTGATCTGGCATCATTTGACTGGAAAAATATGAATGCTGAACTTGTTGAAAGAACTCCAAGATTTCATCAGCTTATTACCTCATCTGTGAACAATCCATCTCATACAAGGAATGTGAACAAAAAGGAATCGGCTCTTGTCCCACCTATGTGTGATGCTGCATGCCAATTAATTTCTATTTTCAATGGAGACATGAATGCAACTAGACGTGTGAAATCGGTAATTCTGAAGAAAGATGGTTTGAAGAAAATCGGTTTTAAAAGGTTGTCTGCCTTAAATAATTGTATGGGATACAATTCTACCAGTAGAATGTTTGATTCTTTTGGAGAAGACTTTGACAAAAAGCTGAAAATGTGGAAAAAAGAAGTGGAAGCAGATGATGAAAGGGAGAAAGATTTGTTATCGACTCAAGGTGCTGTACAGGTTAATACCAACAACCAGGAATTGGACAAACACAGAGAAGAAATGCATCCTGGGTACTCTTTCACAGGAGATAATGTAGACATAAGATGCAAGCCACGTCAGATGACAGCAAAGAACCAAAACAAAGATCATCATATGTATCAATATGTTGCATTCAAGAACAGGATATCTCCAAATCATCTGCCTAATGACCAAGTAACAATGAATGTTGACAAAGTGCCTCTTACCACATTCCTACCAAATGCTGCTGAACAAAGTATGTTGGTTGATGAGTTTGTATTCCTTGTTGGGCAAATATGGGCCAAGCATATACCTGCCTTGGCATGGTTTAAAGAGCACCTTCCAGATCAAATTCAGCATGTATACATGAAGGAAACCAAGCAGAAAACAGAGAAGGTACAGTACATCAGACAATTAATAATACAATTAATGGATAACACAGTTTAAGAAAACATCAAATATTGTTTCATAATAATATGTACAGTAGCTCATTTAAACATTTATTATTCCATAGGTAAATCTTGGAGTGTTACAGAAGAATGAGCAGTATGAAGCTGAAATGATAGATTTGTTAGATTGGATACACAAGTATGTTCCTGGACACTCAGAGAATGATGCAGCATCCAAACCAGTTAAAGTATTGAGTGGAGGCGACTATCTGACATTCGAAAGGCACAAAGAAGCACAGTCAGCGATGCAGGATGCAAGAACTCCTTCAACAAGAATGGAAGGTCTTATTCCAAAAACTGAAGATTTTCATACTCAAGCAGAATGGACAAAGGTACTACTTATTAAGGTGCTGTTACACTGTGCAACTTGTCTTGTAATGACAAATTGGCTGACCAACAAAACCATTGCAATACAAGTTGCAAGGTATTTCTTGAAATACATTGCATAGTTGCTGAATCGTTGTGAAAGTAGAACCTGCTTCTACTTTGTGCCAGTGACAGATTTTTCTCTGGGGGAGTTGAAAAATTAAGGGGTGGTACAAGCAAAATGGAACTTTATTTCAATCATACTACTGTCATTTAATTCAATTTATAGCATTCAATTTTCTGGGGGTTTGCAATTTTTTTGGGGGGGGGGATATTTTTTTGGGAGGGGGTGCATCCCCCCACACACACAATCTGTCCATGCTTTGTGCAATGCTTCTTTTGTGAGGCATGTTACGTACACTATGTGATTTGTTACAACATTTTGATACAAGTTGCATGCATAGTGTAACACTAACAGAGCCTTTACTCAATCTGGATCAAAATGTTCTATTGTAAGACTCCACTTAAAAGCTATCAATTTTTTATATCTGTAGGTCATCTGGAATCATCTATACAGCACATCTTCAGCTAGAGATGTTGGAACTCTGTATGCAGCTAGAAATGCTATTGATGCGAGAAATGTTTCATGTGACCCTGATAAGAACTTCTATGCATCAAGTGAATTTCTTGACAAGGTCATGGATGCATATTTGATTGTAGGAGCCCTTGATTTCTTTGGAATGGAATCTGTAGACGATGAACCATCCAAAAACAAAAATGAAGGCCTTGCTGGGAATTTTGACGAGAGGGAGTATGTCATCAGCTCTATCACCAGGTTTATAGAGGAGCATGTTGTTCACCAAATACCTGAAGTGGTCAGTCCACCAGAGACAAAAGAGTTGCAATGCCGAGTTTGTGGAAAGAAATATGTTCGTCCCCATGCTTTGCGGGCCCATGAGGTGAAGATTCATGACATTGTCATTGAAGAGCCAACTGTGAGCTCCGCAACTAAAGATCCCAAGCAGGTTGACCACCTCTACAATTACACTCACCAGCTGCTAATTATGCTACTTCTCAGAGCCGATCACAATGATGCTATCAAGTTTGGTGATGGTGCACGTGTGATTCGACTGTATAAGTATTATATGCTCTTTTTTAAAGTCTCCCGGTGCCCGAAATATGCATATGCAATGTTGCATCTTCAAACGCAAGTAAACTGTTTGCTTACACCAAGGCTAGCACACTCTCTTGTTTGGAACAGGTTTGTAAACCATCAAGGCAAAGCTGACACAAACCATCCGATGGACCTAGAAATCGAACACGACAACAAGTTCTTCAAGAATGACTGTCACAGTTATCGGGGGGAATTTACAGATAAAACCGTGAATCGAATCGGTAGAAGTACAGAGAGCTCTGAGAAGATAGCAAAGAATTTTGATCACACTACATCTGTGAAAAGGCCGTCCGGCCGGCACACTAGATTGTCAACTGACGAAGATGTCAAAGCACTTGTTGAGCATGTGAGCTCAGCAGAAGTATTCAAAAACATTCCCGGACGAGCTCATTCAGCTTTTCCAAATATTTCCCACAACCTTCTGGAACAAATACCAATGGATAAACTTCACAAATGGATGAAAGAGTCTTTGAAGAAATTTAGCAAGAAACATTTTTATAAGATTTAGATTATCTAATGAGGGCAAGATGTTAGAAAAGAATCTTCCTCACTAACATCTTGATAAATCACGAAGTTAGTGAGGAACTCTCTTCCTCACTAACTTCTTGACAAATGGCCTTTGCTCGAAACGTCGAAGAATTTATTTTCCTATTTTTCAGGCATTTGGATCACCTTCCCTCTCGTCTATGTTAGAAAAGAGCCTCTAGTTCATGTACAGTAAAATAGTCGATGATAATTTTTTATCTTACAGCAATTATGTCACCTGGTTTGAGGTTTCTCTTTATGTCAACCAATGAAAATCTAGTGGTTTTAAGGGGGCACAGTTTATCAGTGGTAGGATTATTGGTGACTAATATATTTTGTTACTGTGTGTCATCAGAGCATAACCTGGTTTGCACTTTGCACTGCTGAGTTACCGCACTAATCTGCACATATTTGCTAGAAAAAAATTATTTTATATTTGTTATCAATAGATAACATAATGTAAATACACTGTGTCTGTGTACATACACTGTATAACTCACGACAAATCGGAAAGTAGCTGTGTACACACAGCTTAGACTGTATAAAATAGAGGTGTGCGAATCCGATCCGAATCCGATCCGATCGGATTCGGATCGGATTCGGACAGTAAATTACTCGGATCGGATCGGATTTCGTTTTGTTTCTGTCGGATCGGATCGGATTTTGCAGGTTTTTTGTCGGATCGGTTCGGATTTGATTTTTCTTGTATCACGTCGAATTATTCGAATATTTTTACAAATTGAGAAAGTTCTATATTCTGCAGCTGTATTCCACTTTTTACGTTACAAATGGCATCAGAATTCACAATGGCTTTGAGCATAAAAGTAATTCCATATTATTGGATATATAGGAAATTTAGGAATGTTGTGTTTTTTTGTTTGGTTTGTTAGGTTTATGTATCATGAAGCCTGACAATGAGGTTTATTAGTGATAAACTTTAAGATGTTTTAAAATGTAAACCTAGCTCAAGCTCATGATTTATTATACTGAATAAAACATTTTTGACTAGTTGGTTTTTTTTTCTATGCTAATTCTAATAAAATATAAACTGCTGTTACTGTGTACTGTAAATGTGAACGCTATAAGGCATAATTATGTGATATCGCCCTGCAATTTTTATCGGATTCGTATCTGCTTATTTTTGCTAGAAATTCATTATTTCCAATATATCGTTTATGATCATGAAAAAATACGTTCATAATAATTAACGCACGCTGTACAGCGTACACAACTTAAGTTCGGATCGGATCGGATTACGAATTTTAGCATCGGATCGGATTTTATAAACATTGTTTCGGATCGGATCGGATCGGATTACTTTTTTCATCTTCGGATCGGATTCGGATTGAGAACTTAGACAAACCATCGGATTGAGAGAGGTCAATCCGATCCGACGCACACCTCTAGTATAAAATGTAATATTAATACTATATATACTGTAATAAGAGATAAATATGAAACTGATTAATTAAAGATACATAACATAGTTTAGTCTGAGCAAGTTTCCTCCCCTTCAGAACTACTTATAATATGCAGTCTTACTGTTCTTTCTGCAATACTAATGTTACTGTCTTCACTGTCACAATCACTAGCACTCTCACTGGCATCCCCATTATTACCTGCAACAGCAATGGAACTGGTCTCATTAGAACTAGTGACTTGTTCAGTGACAAGCGACAAAACATCACAGATAATCTCCCAAGTTTTGACAGCATGTTCATCATTGTAAAAGAAGAATTGACTCTTTAGTGATTGCAAGCTCTCAATATACTTAATATTTTTCAGAATGTCATTGACTAGCATGGATGAATAACCTGTTGCATAATCAAGTCCGGTTAATAGCTTCTCGTGACAACAATTCTGTGCCAGTTCTGACCGATAAGCCATCAGATGATCCTGAAGACAAGTCAGCTGCTCATCAGTGACAACATTCACTATTTTCTTTGTTGTCGTATTAACACTGTTCTTTTCAGCATGTACTGTTCGAATTGCTATTTCTGCAATTGATTGATACTGTTGTTTGGGACAAAAGTTGTTGCATTTACAGTCAACACTTGTACCACAAATACATACACATCTGCAGGATTCTGCACACACATCACAACAGCAATGTTTTGCAATACTAGAGGTAGAACTTGCTTCTGTGGTGCATGAAAATGGTCTAAGCAACAAAGTTCGTCGGCATTCTGATATGTTAGTTACATAATTTTTCATTTGTTTGGTTATATTCTTACTTCTAGTGCATCCTTTGTAACGCAAAAGAATGGCATGATTTAATTGGTTCCCTGTTCGTCCTATTCTACCAGACTCTTGGAGGTAATCATCCAAATCACCAGATGGTCCAACATGAATAACAAGATGTGCACCCTTAACATTCACACCCATTCCAAATGCAATGGTACAAAACACAACACGAACTATACCATCTTCTTCACAAAATTCCCTTTCAATTGTTGACTTTACCAGTTTGTGCGTTTTTTTGTGGTACATTGCAAAAATCCTCGATCTATCATCAACTGGTTCTTGGTCAGATGGTCGGTAATAGGCATGTGTACCCAAATGTTCGCTGAACAGCTCATACAGGTCCTTAACATGCTCTTTTTTACGACAAAAAATTAACACTTTTGATGCTTTTATATTATTCTTCCGAATGTCATCAATAATATGACCAAATGTTCCATATAGATCACTTGGATCAGTCTCAATAACTGCATACCTGATATTCGGCTTGTTGGGATCACTGATAATCCTAACACAGTCTCTCATGGTTAGATCTTTCACAATAATTGCTCTCACATCTGGTGTTGCCGTAGCAGTCAATGCTATGAATGGGACATTACGGTTCAACAATGACCTAAGTTCCCCAAGCCGTCCATAGTCTTTTCTAAAGGCTTCTTCAGTTTTGGTATTGGTTCCCCTTAAAAAAGTTGATATAGTATTTATTTAATATTAAAGATATGAATTTGCACTACTAGTCTGCTAATAAAATATTTATACACAGCCATAGGAACTCCGGTCAAACTCTATGTCAATTTAAGAGGCTGTTTATGTATTTATATATATATATGTGCGATATGATGTTCACTTGGTATAATGTGTTTTTCATTTTGTAATTTATACTATAAAACATCCAACTAGAGGCAGATTTGGAGCAAGTCTATCTGAAAAGCTAGTAATATAAAAGCTTACCATTTTGCAATGCAATGACTTTCGTCAATAAATACGGCTTTCAAATGCTTCTTAAGAGGACTTCGGAATATACCACGATGGTTATTAAGCAGTGCTTCGGGAGTTCCAAATACGATCTTGTATTTGCCTTCACAAATTTCTCGTATCTGATCTGGACTGCATTCTGATTCACCTCCAACACAAGCTGCTGATAGTCCTCGTGAAGTTAAAGAAGCGACTTGATCATTCATTAATGCAATGAGAGGAACCACAACAAGACATACTGATCGACATTCTTCAACAACTGCGTTAGGATCGCTTGACATAAAATCAAATGCATAGGGAGCAATCTCAAACGTGAAGCTTTTACCAGATCCAGTTGGGGCAGACATAAACACATCTCGTCCTGAAAGATATGCCTCGGCAACTTGCCTCTGCTGATCTCTGATCGTATCGAAACCACACTTACTTGCTCCGTAAATAATAGCATCCTTGATTGATCTCATCTCCGTATAGAGTTTGTTTACTTTCTTGTCGTTTGTCAAAAAGTCTCGAACATGCAAATGTCACGCAATGAAACGAATGAATCATATTATTGATAGGCCACGCCTCCGGTTGAAAAATCAGCCGGTAAATTTGGCGCGCTGCAAGGGAAACAAGTCTGCCTCTCCCCTCCCTCCTTGCCCGCCATTTTCCCGCCCGCTTTTTTTCGCTCCTTTCCCGCGCCGCCCGCTTTTTTTCGCTCCTTTTCGGCTCGCCTGCTACTAATAAAACTCAAGTAAAACTCAAGTTACTTTTATAAAACTAAAGTAAAACTCAAGTTACTTTAATAGGAACATCCAAGAGGCAGACTTGGAGCAAGTCTAGCGTTAGACAAGTAAAAGAATAAGTAGGGTGTTGGTAATAAGTAGGGGTAGGGTAAAAAAATAAGTAGGGTTGGAAATCTGGGTGTTTCCACAAGCTTCCCGCCCCATTCTCGTACCCAGAGCCCTTCTTACACGCGTTCGACCGAGCACGACAAGGGGCTCTGGCCAAATCCATAACCGGATACCATAAAAACATGGTATCCGGTTAAACACTGCGCATGCTCAACGTCAAACGCGGATAAACAGTTCGGCTTTCTTGTTTGTTTCGTTTTGAAAGTTTTTCTCCAGGAAAACCCCACAAAAGCGGTAGGTTTCGCTAATTTTATTTATTTAAATCAATTAGTAGGTAAGACGTGATGTTCTCAATGCATGTTGATAAAAATTTAGTATATATTTCCCTCTTAAACGTTGCCAAAGCAGTAATGGCTACGGATACGAAGACGAGAGATTGTCTCACTATTTTATATTCGATTTTAAGTCGCTGTTGTACAGATTTTTAGACTTTTTTTGTGTTTTATTAAAAGTCAACAGTCATACATAAGACATACTATACTGCAAATCATTTGAAAATTGTAAAAAATCGGTTTCTAGGAAGAAAATAGTCATCACAATTAACTTCATATTCTGGCTGGCTTTAATATTTTCTCTTCAGATGGCACTTCAGCTTTGAACATATAACACAGATTTGTTTGATTAACATCACTGATTTGGAAATACGATGAGCATCTGCCATAAATATGCTGACTTTTTGCTATGAGAACATCACGTCTCAACCTATTAATTTCAATCAACTAATTGATTTAAATAAATAAAATTAGCGACATATACCGCTTTTGTGGGCGATTATCAACAACAATCTTCCTAACTGCTTCGTACTGCTGTTCTTTCAACTTTAATAATGTCTTTTCTCCCAATTTTCAAAGGGAAACCAACGCTTCGTGGAGCGCTTGTGTATTTTTATTCATATCTACTATAATAAACCATATATTTCGTTGTGGCCAATCAGAAGCCAGTTTGATATGGATTTGGCCAGAGCCCCTCGTCGTGCTCGGTCGAACGCGCGTAAGAAGGGCTCTGGGTACGAGAATGCTTCCCGCCCCTAACGGCGTGCTTCTTAGGCAACCAAAGAAGTATGGCCTTAGCTTTAAGGGAAAATCTATTTTTTTGCCTTCACCTTGCTCTGACAAATAGTACCACCAATCAGATGGAAGCATGTGGAAGCGGCTAAAGTCTTTTTCTTGGTAAAGAAAATGGCCCCTGTGCTCACATGGTATTCCTTTGCCTTGGACAATATATCGCCAGATATCCAGGTCTATTTCAATGAGGGCATTTCCAAGCGCTTCAGGATTACAATTTGCAGATATGTATAAAATAGTCTATTTAAATTAAACATACTGAATTTTCCTACTTAGCAAAATGAAATAAAATAGAACCGTATTTTACATTTACACAGATAAGGGACCAATCATTAATAATGGAAGGGGGTGAGGGGCGGAGGGTGAGAAAAGGAGGAGGCTTCAACTATTGCGTACAGCGTCATCCCCACTGGTCATCCCATGCAGGCTTCCACTTGCAAGGAAATTTCTTTGCAAAAAGAAATAAATATTTTACAAAAATTCGAAAAAACAACACGAGTGAAATTTCAACTGATGATTTTGCATTTTTAAGATGGCAATCAAGGAAATTAAATTGTTGGAAAAACTTCTAACATCTCAAGTATGGAAAGCATCAACATTACCAGAAATTTAATTGTGGATTGATTCAAACTTCAGGCGATAAAGTTACATAACTAGGAGTTGGCTTTTGTGCTCTTCGATTATCAGTTTTCATTCGCGGATTACCATAACTTGTTGGCCTCATGGGTGCCAAAATCGACATAAACGTAAACTGCTAAGCAAGAGCTATAAAACAAATAGCTTTTCAAAAAGATAAACTTTATTCAGTCAAAAGGATGCCAGTAAATAAACATGCTACTGCGTGATAGTGATTTCGAAGCAACTTTGTCACATATATTTTAAAAAGTGTGATAATGAATCAAATTTGGCTTTTTGCAATCCCAAAAAGGTATGAAAATTATTTAAATATTTAAGGTTTCCGTGTTTCTAAAGTATTTTTTTGAGAAAAGTAAAAATTTCCCCGATAAAAAAGTATAGTTTCTGCAGAAAACTGTTTTCTGATAGAGAAGATCCTGGGGGAGGGGGTGTAGAAGCATGGGCGGATAGCAAAAAACCTTGACGTTTCCTCCAAAAAATTAACACCAAATTTTGTTTTGCCTTTGTTTGATATGTAATTTAAACAAGTTTTTTTACATCTAAAAATTGCCCCTAGTGGTCAAAACTTGGATTATGTTCGCAGTATTGGCCATTTGTTTACTTTTGGGGATCAAAGTTTGAGGTCCAATTATTTTTAAAGTTTGCAAACTACCCAGCTAAGTCTTGGCTGTTGTTTGCAGCCTTGTATGCTGATTAAAATTTAGTTTAGTCCACAATAGTACATCCTTTCAATGAAGGGAAATTCAAAATAGTATATTTGATTACTTTTACAGCACAGTCATTACATAGGTAGGGTGCAATACCAGGCCAAATTGCAAAAAAATTTACCGATTCCTCCAAATTTAAAATCATATTTTTTTGCTCCCAAGGCACATAGGAAACATAATTTAACAGTGAATTTTGTTGAAAAATTGCCCCTTTGGGTCTAATTTCGCTTTGAAATGCGTGCGTTTACTGCTCTTGTATGAAGCAAGAGTTCGAAAACATTCCGAAGTACTGTAAAATGTAATGAAATCGACAACTTGACCTTGCCCTTGAGACCTTGTACTGCCTCAGCACTGAAATGTTTTTTGACAACGATAATTTACCAGTGTTTCTTGAATATTTTCCTTGTTTAACTAGTAGAACCGAACGTACAAGTGCATCAGAAGACTAAGCGAGAGTTTTGTGTAGAAATGCTCTGTTTACGGGAAGTTATTTTGCATTCGCAAGCGTCAACAAAAGCCGGCATTTTCACAGTTTCATGTTTGATTATCATAGCGATAGATAAAAGCTTTGAAAGTTCAATTGAAAACATTTTAAACCACCCGTATTTGTATAGTATATATGTTAGTTGTATTAACATTGAACTTCTTTCTGTTTGAACCCAAATTTGTACTTGTTTTGCGTTTGACAAGGCTGTCAAGCTCGCGACGATTGGCTTTTATACCTCAGGCATGACTGCAGATTTAGCGTGTCAAATGTCTTCTTGTTTGTGTCCAGATTATAATATTCTATTGCTGTTCAAACGAGATATTCTATACACTGGAAACGTAGAGTACATTTTACTTTGTCTTTGTCTTTGTCTGAAGCAAAACAATTATAAAGATTAAACAGGCATTCAAAAATATACAACAACACGAACATCTCGTAATATTTCTTCGGGGAAATTTCAATGGCAATCTGGCGCATGCGCAACAGATTTCCCAGCTGTTTGAGGCATGACCTCAAGCCTCCTGTTGCATTTGTTTATAATTAATTTATAATTGCAACGCTCATGGCGTTTCTCGCCCGAGAAATACACCGTCATTCAAGATGAATTACTGTAATATCAGTTTTAAACTAGGTAAAATTCATCTTCATCAAAGGAATTTTTGTCAAAAATAAGGAAATTTTGAGCAGTTGGGAAGAAAATTATTTTTTTGAAAGTGGAAGTGGAAGCACTGAATTTACACCCCGCCATATTTTTTATAATCAGTTCGTGATTTCGAAGTTACAACATTTCGCTCGATATTTCGAGCCGATGAAGCTTTATTAACTGTGAATAATCGAAGATAAAACATCAGGGATGACTGAGTAATGTCCAGGTAAGAATCTTGTTATGTTTTATGAATAATAGAGCAATTTTGAAAGGAAATATTTGCTTTTTTCATTCGTTAATTTTGAGAATGCACGTGTTTGATGACCTCTGATGTTTCGGCTTAAAATTTGAATTTGCCGCGACAATTTCGAAGTAATATTTCGCTCGATATTATGAGCCGATGAAGCCTTAATAAGCGAAGATGAAACATCAAGGATGACTGAGTAATATCCAGCTAAGAATCTTGTTATATTTTGTGTATAATACAGCAATTTTGAAGGGAAATATTTTCTACTTCAATCTTCATTCGTGAATTTTGAGAATGCATATGCAGCTGCTTGATGTTTCGGCTTAAAATTTGAATTTGCCGCGACAATATTTAAAACGATGATATAAAACAATAGTTTAGTTCAAAGCTTCATACATTTGACTCAGTCTTTATATTAAATTATGTTTATTGTAACTAATGCCAAATAGTTAATAGTTGTGTAATATATGACAGATTCCAGTGACAGTGTTTCGATCTTGTATCAAAATTAAATAATATATTATAGCTTGGCATCTACTCAAGTTTCAGTCCTCAATTCTTTATATGCTTATAAATACCTAGGCATATATCCCAGCTAAATGTGCATGTCTCAGTTACAATAGTCATAGAATAAAAGTTATTCTGAATAAGGAGAGCATTATATATATGATACAGTAATTAACACACAATTTATAAAAACTGTATATGTCGTTATATTTGCAAGACATGTCATTATATTATATTCTACTTATATCTATCTAGTATATTTGCTGAAATTATCAGCCGGAAAAGGATGTCTCATGCACTTTACCATTATAGCACTTATATACCCTACTTTATTTTTTTTCACCCTCAGTCTAACACCAGGTGTTGGTTGCATCAAAGCTGGATTCTTTCAGTGCTGTTTGATTTTACCATGTCTAACATCAGAGGGTAATAGTACAATGCACTAGGATATCAATGGAATGGGTATAGAGGGTTAATTTCAATTTCCTCTGTATGCCATGCTTGAATTTTTTAATGCCGGGTGGGTCGGTTAATAGGTAAAAATGTCAATTTGATCAATTTGTTGTGTGGCAACTTGATTATGGAAGTGCTCTAACTGGAAACAGTCAAAGTCCTTTGTTTGCTTGTTCAAAGTTTATAATATATGAATACATTTATCTACACCACCTGCATGATCTGCTTAATAATATATGTAACAACCTTTGGGCTACATTTTATATATATATATATATATATATCTTTAGAGACACCCCGGCAAGTCACGACAAGGGTGAACTAATTTTTTTTTTAATAAAATTACCCATTTCACTGCGAAGTGCCCAATTTTCAGCAGTTTGTTAATATTTAAATGTTTTTGTATCTTGCCTAATGTTGGACAATTTTATTTGCCAAGGAAAGTGTCCAGCTAGACTCATGATGTTTCATGTCCATGATGTTTCATATTGACATATTTAGATGTAATTTTCCTTAACACTCCCTACTTTAAGTTCTGCACACAATATTTAACTGTGAGGTCTCAAGCTAGACAATTTTGCTTATCGACTGTGGTCTGCTTGCCCATTTTTCACCTTTTAATACTGGCAATTAAGTTCGCATGTATTGGCAATAACTGCTTGATCTGCAAGATGGTTGGTGGCATGGGTCTAACTGCTAGTAGACTACTAGACTGCTCCTCCTGCAATTGATTTGAAACCCAATCCAGCCAATCGTGTAATAGATTCCTTACAGTTACTCAAATGTTGGTAACTCTGACTGTGGTAAACAATGCCATTGATTTGACACTGCTTAAACTGCCACATTCACCCCTGCCACCCTTAAACTGCCACAACCTAGCATTGACAGCTAATAAGAATACAAACTGTTTTATGTGTATTATTTTATACAATTTTAAACGATAATATACCTGTCAACCATGGTACTGCATTGCTAGTTTTCAGCTAATTTGATATTATTTCATTACTATTTTTTAACTGGTTTTAATTATCATACTACAATTTTATTACTTTATCCCCGAGCCGACGGCGCTAAGCGCCGTGCGAGGGTACTAATTCCCCCCGGCTATTTACACCCGGGGAAACGAAAGCATTAGCGAAGTCTAAAGTTCATCAAATATCGCGGGCGTGGGTCACCAACCGTGGGTGGTCATCCTCACTGATCTCAAAAATATGGCGGACTGTCATGAATAGCAAACACTGTGATTGGTCCAATTTAAAGTTTGCATTATAACGACTGCATGACGACAGCGAAATAGAAAACATTTCTTTATTTGATGATTGATGAATTTCTTGCAAATATATTTCATTTTTGCTCGCATTTTTGCAAGATTTTGTTAATTTCAAGAAAGAAATGGCGAAAGAATCGGCTAAAAGAAGGGAGCCGACGTTAACGAAGGTAAGTTTGTTTTAAATATTGATTTTATAATTGCTTTAAAACCCGACGGCCTTTGCGTATATGAAACAACTAAACAAGACAGCATATCGGGCCCCAATTCAGTCTATCTTTAATATTGATTCCTTTTTTTATTATTTTGAATTTTTTTAAATCAAAAAGAAAGCAAAGTTATTTGCATGCTAGAATTTGAAATCATTTTATTGCAAACTCAAAGTTTATCGATAAAGCCATTTCATTAAAGGCAGTTTAGTTTTATAAAGAACACTTTAAAACGTTTTGCGAAGCGTTTGTGGTTGAAATTTACCTTAAATTGAAGCTTATATTACGTATAATATCATACTTAACATATATATGTTGGGAAATTGATAATTTTGTAATTAAAAGTGATATTTTTAAGCGATTTTTCATTTGTAAGAACGATTACCGAATATTCTTAAAAAATTATCGTGTTACCATGGCAACTACTTTAGATAATTCATGTTCGGAAAATACAATGGTTTTGTCAGCAAGGCGAGGGTTTCTGCATGCATGTATTTTCTAGTAAAGTAACTACTATGTTGCAGTGCTACTATTTTTATATAGCTATTTTATTGTTATTTTATTGCTACATTCTGACTATTTTATTGCTATTTTATGACTATTTTACTATTCTTTTATTGCTATTTTATAACTATTTTATTACTACTTTCTGATTATTTTATTACTATTTTTATACTATTTTATAAGAATTTTGAACTATTTTTTTACTATTTTGTTAGCTATTTTATCACTATTTTAAATTCTACTATTTTATTACTATTTTATCAGTATTTTATTACTATTTTTAAACTATTTTATTACTATTTTTGCAGTAATTTTATTACTATTTTTAGTTAATATACTGCAGTTGATCCACTATTTTATATGTATTTTCGACTATTTTTAACCTATTTTAAAATCTATTTTATTACCAATGTTTCACTTTACTTTATTATTTTATTTCTATTTTGCACTCTATTTCAAATATATTTTATCCTATTTTAAACCTATTTTAATCTGTGCTTCACCGATTCAGAAAAATAAAATCTATTTAAAATAGGCTATTTTTTGTTTCAAAAAAATCTATTTATAATAGCTATAAAATACAATTAAAACAGAGTTCTAATAGGTTTAATACAGGATTTGTATATGTGATAGCAATATTATAGGGTTAAAAATAAAATAGCTTTTCTATAGGAATAAAATAGAAAGTAAAATAGGGATAAAATAGGGTTAAAATAGTGTTGATTTTCGCAAGGGATATTAAATATAACATAAACAACTATCTGTCGAGGGCTATTACAAAACATTGCCCATAGTTTATTTATTTATTATTATACCTTCATTAACATTAGGGCCATTTATACGAGACAAAATAAGACGCCACTTACATAAGACGTGACTTAAATAAGCGGAGTTATCGCATAAATGGCTCTCTAGGGCTTTATTCTTATTTACTTGCTATAGCTATAATGTTGTTTCGGTTTTTTTTTTTAATATGCAAGGCTAATAATTTTAAGTTGTTTCAAGTTTCTGGCATGTGTAGTTAAACTTTTTGTCCAAAATTTCTTATTTAAGACGCAACTTAGATAAGAACAGCTAAAAGGCCTGTTCTTATGTAAGACGCGTCTTACATAAAAATTTTGTACCTTTTATACGACAAACTCGCGTCTTATTTAAGTCGCGTCTTATTTTGTTCCGTATAAATGGCCCTATTGATACACAATCACTGAATATGAAGCTTTGGAAGTATAAACTAGACATACAACAACATAAAATATGAATAAATGCTCCAAACAGACTTTTTATATCAAAGAAATCAACATGTTCAGCTTACATTTTTCTCTTTCTTTCAGCTTATAATCCTTTCTACTTCACGTATCTTCCCTCGTTTTCTTGGTGGAGCGTTGTTATACAATACAACTGAGCTAAAATTGTTTAACTCATTCTCATCCGGTGGAAAAGTAGTAATTTCGAGTGGTGTTGTTTCAAACGCTTATATCTCTCAAACTATACATCGCACGGAAACAGAAATTGCACCGTTCGAAAGAGGAGGGACTTCTGCTTTCCAACGATACCAATTTCAATTTCATCCCGAGCTTGGTTAACGATTTACTCGCATAAATTTGCATAAATTATGATATAAAAAAATGTTGCAATTATGCATAAATGTATTTAGCGGTTCAAATTTCAAATATGTCAAAAAATTTTATGAATATGACTGAAAGACACGGTTATGATCTACAAGTACCCGAAGTTTCATGCATGTAGCATAAATAGAAATATTTTTATTGAATTTTTATATAAACTAGGTAGTGGAGTAAAATTTACATTTTGTGCTCACATGAAACAAATACCTTTATCAAAGGTCCTTTTTTATTGCTGCAACATGTTATCAATACAAATTTCCAATATTTCTTACTCTCCAAAGATAGTAGGCACCAAAATAAGTCTGATACCCACAAAAGAACACTCAAATCATGATTAGCAAAATGTCTTTATTTCTACAATTACTACATACATTCTTAGATAATCATTACACCATTGACTTTAGTTATTAGTGTCATAACCAGCCTCATAATTTGGTCATGCTATTCAAATTTGAAATAATCACTACTCATTTGTTTAGAAATTGATTGTTTTCACAATCTAGAACATGAAAATATTTGCAAATAGCATGACCAAGTGTTGTTGGACTGGCATCATCATAATTAGTAGTTATAAAAAAGTAATGTTTTCCAAGGTAGTAATGTTTGCTAAAGCAGTAATGTTTGCCAAAGCACATAATTGGATTATGTGGTGAAAATATTCCCTTTATATTGTACTACAAAAGACCTAAGGCTGTAACCAAACTGATATCAGATCACCACGTCATACCCAAATCTGTTGCGATGAATATCTGGACTTCTTCCTGTATAAATTTCAAAGTCGCAATATAACCATTAGGATTGTCTGCAGCAAACCACAGATTTATTCCCCACATAGTAGGTCATCTAGCTTTCATGAACTGCCTAACCCCCAACCTATTTCTTGATTTGACAGTGTGTTTGTCTGCAACAACAATATTCTGTGACGGCTGGTACAGTTGTTGATGCAGGTTATTGCTGTAGTCTTTAGTACAGGATCTACCATATTCACAAACGCCATAAGCGCTTTGTACCTAACCCGAGAAATTATGTCTATTGCCCACAGACCATGATATAAGGTTTTTACACTCCAATAATTTTCAATCTCACTGTCGACCTTTAGCAAACCTGCATATTATACTAAAGGCAATCAACCTCTCAAGGTTGGTGGACTGCAAGACCCTTTTTTATTAGTATATGGGGATAACTTTTGAGTTATTTGTATGTGGGCATATGTATTGGTATGGCCAGGAAACTACCTCCTGAAGCATTCCCTTAGTAAAAAAGAGTTGAATGAACTCAAGCTCACAGTTCATTGAGCCGAATGAACTCAAGCTCACAGTTGATCGGAATGGATCCTGGACATGTCAGTGAGGAGCAAAATCTGGGAGCACATTCCTGGCGTCAGGATCATCATATCTGTCATGTACTATGGGGCCTAGTGGGGATGCTAGACAGGGAGCTTTCGAAACCTTAGGTCCTAATGGCTGGGCTTCCCTCTACCTCTACTCATCCCCCTACCTTCCCTCTGGGTTGGTGAGTGGGGTTCTTGTGACTCATCAGAACTCTACTTCCCTGAAGCTATGAAACAGGAACAGCAGATAGGAACAGGAACAATATATTCATCAGTGCAAATAAAAACTTTTATAGACATGGTGCCACTTAAAATTATAATAAGAGCCAACTAGTAAGATATAAGTATGAATACTTGGCTATTATGTATGTAACAAACAACCAAACATGTGCTCAAGGCTCATTTTACTTCGCCTAGGAATCAGAGATTTTTATGCCTAAAACACCATAAATTTTCGTCAACAATATAAATAAATACCATTTATATTTGTCAATTTCAGTATGAACGATTATTTCAACACAAAAAAGCGATATGTGGACATACTTGGTCGTACTAGTGAAGCTATACTAAATACAAATAAATTTACAACGCCATGGCAACGGCAAAACATTGAAATAGAAATTGTCTAGAAATGATACAAATACTTGCCTTGAAACTCCAGACACGACTCCCAATGCCAGGTTGAGATACTTGTCTTCATACGAAGACATTCCATCATTACTAGCACTATCAGTTTGCAAAATAAAGCCAAAAACGTCTTCGGAATGCGATTCAAACAAAACTACAACACAATACATTTCAACGCTCGTGCGTTCCCGTGCGCGATAATCAGGAAAATTGCTCTAAAAGATTTGTTTTTCTGCCTAAGCCAATCAAAATCCGTATCTAGGGTAAACAAACACTGCAGAAGTGATTCCTGCAGTCTTTTACCAGGAAACTGTAATGCTTTACCAAGAATTTGGCGTCCGAAGTTGGCCGAACACTTTCCGATCACGAGAATTGCCATAATAGGCTTAGATTATTTTGCAATTTCCCGAGACTGCTCCGAGCTATAGAATGGAAGATGGCGATTCTTTTGGTATATTTGTTATTATTATACGTTGAAAAGAAGCAAAAAGACGAGCATTTGAATCAGGCGGAACATTCAAAATGCAACAGCAAAATTGATAATGTGCATTTACATAAATTTCACCGCATTGATCATTTCAAGGTAAGAAATTCGCTTGAAATTGAGCGAGAAACAATAAAATTATATGAATATTTCTGAAGTTCTTTAATATTTAATCTTCCCGTCATATACGTCGGAAATTAATATTGGCGGATCGAATTGAGTTAAGATCAGGACGAATCAAGTCCCTGCGTTTCATGTTGAACTCTCGATTTGCTGTCAACAATAAAACAGCTGCATGGGCAAGCTTAGATTTTTGATCCCCATCAGAAACATTACACACCTCTAAGACAGCACAAAGGCCTGAAATTAATAGACCCTGTGTCTTTTGAAGAGCAGAATCAGTATTTCTTGTTGCCTGCCTCATTTGCTGCCAAATTTGTTTGTTAACCTTGGGTGCAACTAAATTAGGACAATTTTCTGGTCTGATATACTGTGACTGGACCTCAGACAATTTTTCTTTGGTCAGTCGATCTCTGAGCAGGCTATTAACAATTTCAGCCAACCCAAGAATAAGAGCTGGTGAAGTTTTTTCTACCACAGAAAACTCCACTGCCAAATTATGGAATGAGCCAGTATCAGGTGGATCTTCCTGGTCAGGAAGGTTCGGCTGAACAAAATTTTCAATTTTATCTGTAATGCCAGGCTCGGATGCCTCACCAGTGGAGGCAACTTCCTCATTCTCAATAGCAACAGACTCAAAATCTGTATAAATCTGATCAATATTATCTTTACTGTCGTTCCAATTGAAGTGTTGCTAAAATATTGATTCAATACATTACCTCGGGCTGACCAATTCATTTGATCAAGTTCCTCGAGATATTCATACACTTTCCTGTGAAAATTGACCAATCACAATTCTTATTTGATTTAAATAAAAATCAACTGATCCTGCATTACAGGAAGTAAGCAATATGCAAAAGTCAACTTCCTATTTTGGGATTCGGGCATACTTGCATTAGTTGCTTACTTGTTTTCATAATTTCGTCAAGTTAAAAGATGCCTTTTCAAAGTGTCGAAGATTTTCTTACTGGTTTAGCACCAGAATTAAACAAATACGCAAAATCGTTGAGAAATCAAGGTTTTACCTCAACAAATATGTTAAAATTTTTAAAGCTAAAAGATTTACAAAATATACCATTTGTCGTGCCAGCACCGCATAGAAGAATGATTCTAAGCGCTGTTGCCAAACTCCAATCGCCTGGAAGTAAATTCCAAATCGAAAGTCCACAATCTACGACAGTCGATACTCATGCGTGCAAAAAGAGAAAAACAGATGGGGAAACCTCAACGGGATATAAAATCGAAACTTCAGAAAGGCAAAGCACATTTGCGCCAAAAACGCTCTTTTCTGATGGAACATTATCGAAAGGGAACAATTCCGCGTACGACATTGTTTTGCAAGATAAGCTAGAATTAGAAAAAAAACACACCCTTCTCAAGGCTGAATTGTCGGAATACACCAGTAAACCTGTCGAACTAATGCCTCTTGCATTGACTGGCAGTCGAGTGATGATGGTCACTTGCACTCGATGCCATCACCGTGGACATAGGAAGGATGGCAATAAAAACGGAGCAGTGTGCGAATTCGAACCGTGCGTGGGATACCACTACTGTGGAAATCAAAAACTTCATCCCGAGTTTAAAACTAAGAAACGAGAGGTAAGATTTCCTAATTGCATAATTATGTTTCGAAATGTGGGAACCACTTTGTCTATATTCAGTTATAAAATACAGGGCGTATCAAAATGCACTTTCAAATTAAAGTTTGCCATTGTAATAATTTAACAGCCACGATTGTATAAGACGTTCTGTTTTTGCCAATTCTAAGCTATTGCAGTATTAGTAATGTAGTATTATAGTAATACGGCTGTCAAATTACCACAATACTGTAAGTTATGGCTAATTTGAATTTAAAAAGGTAACACCCTGTACAATACAGTGTTTACAGTAACTCTGAAAACAATAACCATTTTGAAATTGTATATTACATGCAGAAATACGAATAAACGATTTATTACAACTACTTTTGAATGCTTTTAATATAGAAAGAAAAAGCTCTCAAGATTCTAAATGAAAAAATTGATCTCAAGAGTAAAGAGCTGGACCAGTTGACTGAATTCGCTGACGGAAAAAAGCAAGGTAAACTTTGTGCGAAATGTTCGTCCGAGACTTCAGCGGCTTTTCCCCGACAAATACAAAGGAAAGGACGGGATGCAGCAGCTACTTAGAGATGTCAGATACATGAAAATTGCTGTGGATGGGAAAATACCTCTCGTTTCTGACAACGATAAGGAGAATTTTCTATCATTAATCAGGAAGGGGAAAAGCAAAGTGTCCGCAGATTTTGGCACTTGCTCAACCGGCAATTTCCTGGAAAAAACAGATATTGGAATGGAAGAGTTTCCAATGACATTCGACAGCAGTGATGAGGATGATGAAGTCATTAGCAAACAACAAACGAGCACAACACAGCAACAGGAGCAAGTAAACAGACCATCTAGTAGTTGCACTATCACCAAGTCGGCAGCAGAAGTCAACGCACAGTACGAAAAATTGCCAACTCGTTTGTCCTCGGCGCCAACAATGCCGGTAACAAATCAATATGATGCAAGTTTCCATCAATATCCATATTATATGCACCCATTTCCTAGTAACGTGAATCATTTTTCACCGGCTAATGTGTATCCGCATCAGATGTTCCCGACGCAAGCAACGCCACCGCCGTTATTTTCAAATTTCTTTCACCCGGCAATGCCAATGCCAATGGCCTTGCCTTCCCAACTTAACGCCACAGATTTTGCCATGGTTCAAGACCACAATACAGACTATGAGAAAAAGACAGAAAATAGTGTTGTGAATAGACCAAATATCAACGAAAACGTTGCAGTGGGAAAAAGTCATCAAACAGCGTTGCTAGAACTTGCTAATGTTGCACTGCAAAGCCATGAGCAAGGTCAAGGTAAACGAAATTAGGAGTTTGGTAAACATTACAGTTTCACTGACTTTCATATAAACTCGCAAGTCGTCATGTTGACCATCCTCGTTCCTGGGAACGAGGATGCATGTTGACTTTCTTTTTTTGTAGTACTTAGGCCCTACATGCATGGTTAGATTCTTATTCCGTTGATTTATGCTATGTGATACTAAACGTTTACTGTAATAAAATTAGCTATAGACAGTGATAGTTATATTTTCAATATCACAAAATAATTGTTGTGTTGTCATTTTACTTAATTTTTACTGCTCGAAAGTTAGAAAACACCAGACTCTCAATATGGCAATTAATGAACTACTATTTTATTCAATAGAAACTATAATCATAAAGTGCTTAAAAATGAGTATTTCAAAATTTATATTTCAAAGCAAAATGTTACTTACCCTACATATGTTTCAGTCAGCTTCTATTTGTATTTGTAATTGTAGATATTAAGTAAATAAATGACTTTTGTGACGAAATTCATTGCTGGTAAACTATATACTTTGGTCAGACCAAAGCCAAAGATTATAAGGCCGTATTACACACGAATTTATACACGATGAAATTTTTCTTGCAACTTGCAATATATATATACATTTCGAACACTCTTTACTATTACTGTAAATTTAGATGTCTCAAAAGTAGAATTGCGTTGCAGGTTATTACCCAGTAAAACACGGCCTTACAATTTTTTTTTCCTAACTTTCAAAGTGTTTCTCTGTATGAAATTGTAACAAACGTTTCTGTAATATATTTTTATTATTACAAACAATATTTAGAACACAATTACAGTAAAGGTTTGTTTATGTCGTTGAAGCTTTATGTACTTCGTGTTTGACATTTTATATGAGTTATTGTAAGCAATTATCAGACAAACCGTCTAGACAGTGTATATTTCTGTGACGCTATTTTACAGTAAGTGTAATTACTGTACATGCATGCATATAAAGTATTTTAACTCAACGGTTACAGTAATAGATCTGGAGATTAACTAGATGTCGATGTAGACACGGTTAATAAGATGTAGACTAGTTTACAGTAATATGTCTTCATATTTACACGTAACCACATTTTTCGAAAAATCCTCGGCAAAAACCCGCTGTTATAAATTCCATAGCGTTTACAATCGCTAACTCTGTATAAGAAGCAGTAAACCGCTCATTATTTCGGAAAGATTTTCTCATATGAGCAAAGCAATACTCACAGGGGTTAAGTTCAGGACAGTATGGCGGCTGAAATATCAAGGTCACACCTTGTCGTAAAAGCATTTCACGCAAAACTGGCTCAATGTGGCGAGCGTGATGAAAGCCGCAATTGTCCATTACTACAGCATCACCTGCGGATAATATCGGGTTTCCGTTTGGGTACCTTTGCTCAAGAGCATCTGAAAAAAACTGAAGTAGTTCTAAACCATTGGACGGACCTTCCAAAACATCACAGTAATCTATGCCAAAAAAACCACATAACAAATTGATTGTAAAAGTAGCGTCAGAACTATACCGGCACACCTCGACAGCAGGCTTCCCAATATAAGCATGTCCATAAGTCCGATTTCCAGACGTACGAATGACACTTGCTTCGTCCATGAAATGTATGTGTCGTGCAGGAAATTCCGAAATCTCTTCAAAATATCGGTTTTGTTTCTCTATCGCAGCTGGTGTTAGGGACTCTACAGGTATAACTTCCAAACGCTTTCTTGTTAGATTTAGCTCCCATCTTATCGAATAAGCAATTGCACTGTTAGAAGGTGCATGGTTTTCATCAGAAACTCCCTCTCTAATCAGGCGATCTCTTATTTCCCTCGCATATATACTTGGTTTTTGTGTTTTGTACCATTCAATGTGTTCTAAAACATTGTCTGTTATCACCGAATGATCTTTTCCAGGAGGTAATTTTGCAGATATCGAATGGGTTTCGAAATATGAATTCAATATTTTTCTCACGCCTTTAACCGTCAGCTTGACATCATCACTTATATCTTTTATGCTCTTGCCATCAATAAATAACAAAACAATGCGTGATCTGATAATACTTGGAGTAGATTTTCCCCGAACGTAAGTTCCTCCTAAATTGTTGTGACGGATCATATTACGATACGATATTCTTGTGTAGATCACAATATATTTTACTTATTCAGGTACTTGTAATATACATAATGTACTTTTCAAATTTCGACGCTATCTAAATTTGGAAAATGTTGTTTATCTACTGCAAGCTCCTTGTAATAAATTGAACTATACTCGAATAATTGAACTCAACTCGTTTTTAAATCAAAAATAAACTTTTAAAAATTATATATCACTTCTTAACTCGCTCTACTCAGAACTTCCACACAAGACATTAATATTCCATGTGCTCGCAGAATTGCGTGACACACGCGTGGTGTCCACGTAATAATTACGTCATTAATTATAACATACTCCCCACCTTGACTGGTGAGAACCATTCAACGATATAAATAAGTAATTAAATCTAATCAGTTTTCCTTAAGTCCATGCTTAACAAACGTAATTGGAAAGTTTTCAGGATGCTCCTGTTCCAATTTAAGTTCTAAAGGATACAACTTTTGAATAGGCCGATCCAACGTAGTCACCTTTCCGTCTTTACCGATAGTACGCGCCACGACTGCTCGAGTATTTCCATCGCGACCCGTTAACAACTTTTCGATCTGTCCAATATCTCGATCTAACTTGAGTTACAGTTTCCCGAACGCCATTATGCATAACTTCAGTGTGACAATGCAGAACTACGAGATTAGTAAAATCATGATCGCTGGGTAATAACATAGGAAACTTCGTTTCGTTGGGTAGATTTGACTTTTCGATTCGACCATGACAACGGATAAGTTGCTCATCGTCCACAAATAAGCTTAAAGATCGTTTCATTTTATTATATTTTGGCAGCTTTGTTAAGGAAGCTTGCACATGCTTAATCCAGGATTTCTCGGCCACCTCTAGTTCTTCAGCAGTTAGAAGACCCTTCAAAATTTCCTCACCTTTCAAACTTCGTTTTACATTGTCAACGAATCTCTGCACATAGGCTGTTACACGAAGTAAAGTTTCTAACTTACTATACTTCGAAGGCTTTAGCAAGTTCTCTATACTGTGCTCTGGTTGTACATCAGTATCAACGACCGCCGCCATCACAGTCTGTTTGGATGTCTTCAACTCTTGCCACGTATTCTTGCTTTCTTCCCCGTGCGACGGCTGTACAGGCCACGAATCCTTGGGATTTAGTAAAAAGGTAGGACCATACCACCACTTATCATCCGCCGCGAGCTTCGATACTGATTCTCCCCTTGAGGCAATATCTGCTGGATTGTCTTTTGTTGGGCAATATCTCCAACTCCTTTGGATCTGTCAATCTTCGAATTTCCTGAACTCTATTTTCTACAAACTGTTTGTACTCTTTACACACACTCCTTATCCAGCTTAGTGCAACCGTTGAATCGGACCAGAAGAAAATAGCATGGATC